>APFE031018274.1:151080-186215 GCA_000404065.3 Pinus taeda
TATATATATAGCAGACGCTTCGCTTCCTAGATTTTTGGAAAATGACGCTTCCGCGTCCCCGCTTCCAAAAAACGTCCCCGCTTTGTGCAACATTGGTTCCAATGTTATAGAACCTAGGCCTTTTCCATAGTCAAGGCCATCCCAAGGGTTTCTCCCAAAACCCTAACCTTCATTTGTAAGAACAAGGGATCCCTGGTGTTTCCTTCGATCCCTATCATTCTTTTAGGTCTCCAACATCTTCATAGGTGTCTACATGGGGGTGATCTCAATGACTTTTCTTCAGCCCATTTCTTATCCCATGTTATTTTTAGGGCTAGATTGTTCTTTGCTTTAGATAATTGCATTTTAAAACTTTTATTAGCAATTTTTCACATTACACTCACCTTGTTGCCGTCTCGCTTGCACACCTAGTTAATGTGGGAAAAATCCTCAACCCCACAAGGTGTGACTTGGTGGCAAACTAAGAGATGTGGCTATCATCTATTCCCAACTCTTTTCGTTCAAGCTCTCTCCTAGTTAAAGATAAGGTGTCCCTAAGAAGGTTAAACGAAATGTGAGTTTCTAGGAGTCTAAAATGAATGGAGAGTTGATCACAATCAACTTGATTCCATGATATAGACAAGTAAGGAAATATATATGAGCAACATTTAATGATTCATTCAAGAATATACCATCATAGACCAATGCCTAAACAAATAATTGCTCAGAAGAAATAGTATGTACTTGCTCAAATAGAAGTTTGCAAGTAAGATGACAAGCAATCCCGCAAAAGCAAAAATGTTAGAGCAATAAATGAAATATCACTTGCAAGATGAAAATATTGTAGTTATAAAGAAATGCTTAAGTAAAATGACAATATTATCCCATAATCATGAGCTAAACATCAAGTACATGAGATAACAATTTAGCAAGTAAAGTAAAGATTGCAAATGAAAGATCCACATTACTTGCAAAACGCTACCTAAAAGATAGATAATGCTTGCAAATGAGATTTAATAAGCCCAAGAATATAACTTGAAAAATGTGAATAGAGATTGTACTTGTTAGAGGAAATGCTCAAACAACAAGAGATAATAACATCAAGAAATAATGAGGCCTTCCATCATGTCAAGTACATGAAACCAACAAATTTGCAAGTAAATCCCAAAGTGCTCCAAGATGATTAAATTAGAATGATATGCAATCTATCTAATGTGGAATGCAATTATTTTGGTAAATTTTAAGTTAAATGCTTATCTAGATGTAACCTTTCTCTTAACTGTTTGGAAACAAGTCTTTAGTGTGAGTTGTTGAGGGACACCTAGGGAAAGACAACTGAGGATGTATTAGTGATGCCTCCTCTAGAATATCCAACCACCCAATGCCTTTGGCGCTATAGAGACTGTCTCTGACTACTGCAAGGACACCGTGTTAACCACAAAAGAGGGTCCATGTTTCTTTAGTTGGCGAGAGAGGGTTCGAAAAGTCTTTCAATGAAGCTTATGCTTGGAGGGAAGTTAATTAAAGATGCAAATTAATGCTAAGAATGCCTAAATGAGATGCATGTGTTTTCAAAGAAAGTGTAATGGGAGAAAATCTTCAAGTAATGTCATGGATAACTTTCAATGGAAATGAAATGTGAAACAATTAGCTTGATGTAAAACCACAAGTTCCAAAATATGTTGTTTGCAATAATGTAAATTTCCTCCAAGTGAAATAGCACAAGAGAACACTTCGAGAAATGATCATAAATAACCACAATGCCATATGAACATGAATTGATAAAAGTATTGAAGCAATATCTCCAAAGAAACTTGCAAAGCAAAGTAAGATAGTTCAAATTTGCCAAAATGAAATACTTGCTTGCTCAAATAAAACTTGCATGTGTTGTATATTTAAGCAATGAAGTTGAATACCATAAATGCAACAACTTTGGACATTTGGCTAAAGATTGTAGGTTAACCACTTCTCCAAGGGAATCACAACAAAATCAAAATACTCCTCCAAAGGTCTGGAAGAAGAACACTGAGAGTTGCACACTTGCCCTAAAAACTCAAAGAAAGATGAATATGTGGTATTTTTATAGTGGCTACTCAACACATATGACCGACGACAGAAACAAATTCATATCTCTGAAAGAAGGAAAGGATGGAACAATATCTTTTGGAAGTGACGAATTTGCAAACATTATAGGAACAAACAGAGTCAAACTTGGAGGCAAAGATGCTACAAGAAAAGATGTCCTTCTCATAAAAGGTATGAATCAAGGATACAAACAACTCTTTGACTCAAAGAAAAATGTGTGGATCAAGGATACAAACAACTCTTTGACTCAAAGAAATGTGAAACAAGGAGAGAAAAAATTGGCAAGTTGGTGGCTACTGCAACTAGGACTCCAAATGGCATATATACTTTGGGCGAGATTGTTAACAAATGTTGTTTCTTGGCAAAAGAAGATGAAAGTTGGCTCTGACTCAGACAGATGGGACACATAAATTTTGACAACTTTGTCAGAATCAATAAAAAGGAAGATGTGGGAGAAATGCCACATATTTCAAAACCAACCAACACCTCGTGTAGGCATTGCAAGCGCAAAAAGAAGACAAGAGTTGAATTCAAAACCAAGGAACATTCCATGACAAAACCATTAGAGTTGGTACACATTGATTTATGTGGACTAATGAAGACCAAGGGACTGAACGATGAATAGTTCTTCATGCTAATGATTGATGATTATACCAGGATGACAACTGTAAGCTTTCTGAAGAAGAAGTCCGAAGCTTTTGAATGTTTCACAATCTAAAAGTAAATGGTTGTAAATGAAACTGATTTGAAGATCAAATGTCTGAGTTTAGATAATGGAGGTGAGTTCACATTAAAAGAATGTTAGCACTTCTACGAGGAATTGTAGTTATGACTTCCTTATTGGAAGGAAGTGAAGGAATCTCCTCTATGCTTAATAGGGAGTAAGAAATCTCCTTAAATGTTGAAAAATGAGCAAGGATCTATTCCCTAACTAAGAATATCTTCTCTGGTTGAGAGGGAGTGATGATGGACATTGTATTCTCTTCTATCATGTGTCATGCACTAGGCCAGGACTAACAACCATACGTCTAAATGAAGTCCATGATAGGGAAAATGGAGGATTGATAAGCATCTAAGATTAATACTCCTTGAGCATAAAGAATCCAAGATAGGAAGTATTCTTGTTGACCGACACTCTTTGAGGATTGGATAGGTATCCAAGATAAGAGTGGTCAAAGAGGATCGATATTCTTTGAGGATTGGGAATCCAAGATAAGCATAGGCCTAAAAGGACATACCTAGTGAACATTTAGATGGGGTATGTACCTTGAGAGGTAGTGTGGTATCTCACGTAAAGCCTCCCAACATTATGCTTTGATATGAGAAGAGTTTGTCAAGTTAAGGCCTTACGATGTTAACAATGTTGGTCATGATGTTGATGCTTAAAGATGGCTTACCAATTTGACTCTTCTGATGAGAACACTTCAATTTGAGAAAATCCTTGTACCGATTGTTCAATTATGAATACCTCCCTAGTTAAGAGGGAGTGTTGGAAAATGTATCTAGTTTCAGTTTTCATAATTGTCATTATACTCATGTCATTATGTATATTTTATGTTACAAGAAAAAGAAGAAAGAAAAATATTATTTTTAAGCATGGGTTTAATGTTTCATTTTATTGGTCAACTAGGTTAAGCATGCATTTCATCTCCTAGGATTTGTCTTGTCAAAATAATATTTTTCTTGAGTTAAGAAAGCCCTTGTCATTTGTATAAGACCCTATTGGGCAAGATGTAACATGTAAACGATATTAATTATGAGTCGAGAAAGTCAAATAAGCCTCCAGAGTCCAAACACAAGTCGGCCCTACCTTTGGGAAGTTGGCCTATAGAGGCCTAATTCAACCACAAGAGTAGCATATACATAGGAAGGATTTCGACCTAATTAGGACACACACTACAATTCGATCTCAAGCAAAGAAAAGGAGAAAAACAAGAGCGAAGGATAAGGAGGCAAGAGGAAGTCTAAAATGGAAATGAAAATCTAGTTTTTGAGCCATTATTCTCACACGTGTGAGGATTAGGGTTTTTGTCACAATTACAGTAAGCCGAAAATTGTAGATCCAAGTTGCAAGAGGCCGAGAATTGCAGATAATAGTTGCAGGAAGGACGAAATCTTGATTTGACCTAGTTTGACTCTTGTTGACTTTGGAGACATTGACTTTCTTGAAGGGAGGATTTCTTGGAAGGTTGATATGTGCCAAAAGGAAGGGTTTCTATTGTTCCAAGGGACCAAAGTTTCAAATTTAAAGTGGAATGTCGAAATTCTAAAGTGAAGCAAATTCAAAGAGGTTTGACTTTTGTTGACTTGGTCAAACTTTGACTTGCTTGGAAGAAATTGTTGAAGCATTGACTTGGTGCTTGGAGGAGGTTTTGACTTGGGTTTTAAGGTTTTAGATTTCTTATTTGAAATGATTCTATAAGAAAAGAAGATAATCTTTCTGGGTTCTTCCCTTGGAGGGGTTTTGCCCTAACTTGGAGCCGACTTCGAATCTTTCTGGGTTTTCCCCTTTGAGGGGTTTTGTCCTGGCTTGGAGCCTACTTCTTGTGTCTATTGGCTTTATGTTTTTATGCTCTTGATAATTGTTTGATTAAGATAATCTTATAAAGAATAGGAAAAACCTATCTAAAGATCACAAACAATTATTAAGTATAAGGAGAAAAGTTTAAATAGCCTCCCTATTGCATTCTCCAACATAGGGCACCTTAACAAAATGGGGTAGTTGAAAGGAAAAACAGAACTATGGAAGAGATTGCTAGAACGATTCTAAATGATTCAAAATTAGACAATAAGTTTTGGGTTCAGGTGGTAGATACAACAATGTACATTTTGAATAGAGGATTTCTTAGAAGCAACTGTGATAAGACTCCGTATGATCTATGGAATGGAAGACCAACAAATGTCAAACATTTTCGAGTCTTTGGAAGCAAATGCTACACTAAAAGGGAGGACTAGAAGATTGGAAAATTTGACTCTTGGGTAGATGAAAACATTTTTGTTGGTTATGCAAAAGTAAAGCATGCAGATGTTATAATTGGAGCAATGTTGCGATAATCACGATTGAGATTAAATTGACGAGGGTCCGAAATCGGAAAAAATCGGCAAAACTAAAAAAATACAAAAAAAGTCATTTTTTTCTATTTTTTTAGTATTTGAAGCATCCACAACATAAAATAAATGCATTGGCACATAAATATGAAAAGAGAACTAATATACAAGATGTGTAATATGTCTATTGCTACATCACACATAACAATGAATTGTGTCTTGAATCCTGAGTCCCGACTTAGCCTCAAAATATTAACAAAAAATATAATAATGTATCTCATATTATGAGTCATATACAATGAAATGAATTGAATAACCACTGATTTCCTCTTTCCCTCTTGCGAGGAAATGTAGCTACTTTCCCTTTAGATGAAGAAGGCCCTAGGGCTGGCATTGGACTCTGATGTCCTCTAGAAGCTGAATAACTAGGAGCTATAGGAGGTAGACCACCTCTACTGGTGACCATGGTAGGTGGTGTCACCACCTCCTCCTGTTGCTTCTCCTCCTTCTCAGCAGTTACTACCCCCTTCACTGCCTCCTCTAACCAATCAGGGGTCGATTCCATGATAGGCCTCTTGGCCTCAATCCTCCATGAAGAAGTAGCGTCAGTTCCATCCAATGAGATGGCCTCCATGTCAGGTGTCCTCTCAAGTTGCCTCACCCACAATCAGAGATTGTAGTAGATGTAGACCACATCGTTAAGGAATTGAGACTTCAACTTTTACAAGGGTCATGAACTATAAATAAATAATTATAAAAATAATAAACTATATTTTTTATTATTTAATGAATTCAAAAAATTAGTTGGAATTTTTTTAACATGTTGCGCTTCTTGGTGTGTATTTTTTTCAAATACACTCCAATTGCGCTCACATCCAGAGGAGTTACATGTTTGGCTAAGAATTCAAATGGCAAACCTTTGGAGATTGGGTACTTTGCTACCATAGCTTCTCCACCATGCATCTACAACAAATAAGAGAAACATAAGAAAAAAATTGAAATTTGAAAGTTGAAGCAAAGTATGAATAGACAATGAAATTTGAAAATTGAGACAAGCTAAATCTTACCTGGCATTTTGGTTTTCCTATCATGGCTAGAAATTTGAAAACTGAAACAAGCTAAAGCTTGCCTGACATTTTGGTTTTCCTATCATCGATAGCCATGTCAAAGCTAAATGTGCCACTTGCTATCCTGTATATCTCTATTTCTTTAGAAATTTCAACACATTCTGTTGGAGATGACACCATCTTTTGAACACAAGTGAAGAATCCATCCATGACCTCAACGTCAAACAAGAAACCATAGGAGTAAGAAAATGCGGGGTTTAGGTAGATCCCTGCAACATGAATGGGATGATGGAGTGTATTGTTCCATCGCTCATCAATCATTACCCATATCAGTTGTTGTTTTTCAAACCCCTCATCCCCCTTATCATCATAATAGCTGCAGATGGATTCTTTGGCCCTATCCATGGCCTTATACAAGTAGCCCATTGTGGGCTTGTCTCCATCAACTAATCGAAGAACCTTTACCAAAAGGTTTAGTAATGCTACACACCTCTTGCACTCTCACCCAGAAGCTTTCCTGGCATGAAACTAGTCTGCATATGGCCTCTCCCTTTCGTTTGCGGCTAGACGACAAAGCATGCTACTCCTCTGAAAGAAACATTCTTTCCACATCTCACATAGAATTCATGAGGGATCAAAGAGATATGGAGCTACTGGCAAACCGTGTAATAGCAAGGTACACCAACTCCTTGTTGATGGTGAATGTTCTCATCAAATGAAGCACATATGCATGATTATATATAAATTTTGTACAATATCCTTGACAAAATGATTTTTTCCTATGTCCTTCAACGTCAAGTGAATGCAGTGTGCGACACAAGGTCTCCAAAATAAGTTAGGATATCTCTCCATAAGTATCTTGCCAACAACAACATAATTTGCAACATTGTCCATTATGACCTGGACAACATGTTGTGGACCCATCTCTTGAATGAACACATCCAACAAATCACATAATAACCGTGCATCTTTGATATGTGCAGATGCATCAACATATTCATAAACATTGTCCCCTTGGGACAATTGACCAAAAAGTTTTTATTTTTTATTTTTGTTTCTTCCAAGGAAAAAGCGTAATTTTCATTAAAATTTTAAGAAAATTACATGTTGTATGCCAGCATTGTGTTATGCTTTCACTACTGTTAGTTGGTGGAGTTCTGTTGTTGCTTAAATGTTACAAAATCCTTCATAAACTTGAAGGTGCAAAAACTATATACATACTATTTGGTAGACTGTTCTGCAGATAATAAAACAAGACAAGAGCAAAATAAAAACAGAGAAACCATGGTTTGGATTGATCCTGTCGATCAATCCTAAGAAACTGCCTCCTCATCTATATATGGTCTGTGATATATTTGGAAGAATTCACCATTCCTGTATTCCTGTATTATCCATTGTCCTCTGCTTAGCTGCGCGACCTTTTTGGAAAGAAGGTCAGCAACTTCATTCCTTTCCCTGTAAATATGACAACAGACAAAGGGTTCAAACTGTGATTTTAAATCAATTCTTTCTTCCAGCATGTCTCTGAGTGTGTGCACGTGATAGTGATAAGATCCATTTATCCAATTTATGATGAGCTGAGAGTCCCCAAAGATTTGAATCAAAGGGCAATGTTTTTCTAGGGCAAAAAGGAGTAAATGCCTGAGGCTGTTTAGTTTGGCATAGTTGTTTGTGCCTCTTCCTAATCCCACTTTAAATTTGAAATTTACTGTCTCTGACAGGTGAAGGATAGCTCCTCTGCCACAACCTTCAGGGTTGGCAGAGCCATCGAAGAAAGCCTAAGGCTGGTCCTTATCAATAGTTTCAGGGACAATAATTCGGGGGGGGGGGGGGGGCGGGCGTGTGGCGGGTCTTTGTCTTCGGGGGGAGAATTGTAGATAGCTAGGATGTTGTTGCACAACGCTGCTCCCAGAATGTTCTTGTCTTGAAAGATCTTGAAATTCCTGGTGATCTAGATGCCCCAACAAATAATGGGGGGCAGATTTTTTTGTTTCTGATTGGCAGTTTTAGACTACCAGGACTCCCAGGCCTCTTTGATATTACTGCCTGTCCAATGACAAGGTAAATTTTGCTCGATGGTAATTGTATTCCAGAGCTCAACCGAGACTGGGCAGTGGAGAAATAAGTGATCCGTGTCCTCTATCGCAGAGTTGCAGAGACTGCATCTAGACAACCCATGGATGTTTCGCTTAGACAGGTTGTGGTCAGTGGGGATTTTGTTGGAAAGGATAGACCAGAGAAGGAGTCTCGTTTTATGGGGAGCTTTTAGCTTCCATAAAGAACTCCACCACCAACAATGTGGACCTGTAGCACGATTTTCCATCAAGGAGGTAAAACCGGCTTTGGGGGTGTAGTTTCTGGTGGCAGCCTTGGCCCAAATAAGCCTGTCTTCTCTGTCAGTGATCTTTACATTTGCCTCCTCCAAGCCTCCCACAAAGTCAGTCCAGTCCGCTCTCCATCTGTCTCTGATGCCCAGAGTGTCGAAACTCTTCCAAGGTCAGTGAGGTGCTTCAGCCCATCCTTCCGCTTGAATGTGTGCAAGGAGGGTGTAACCTGCCTCACTGAGCTCCCATCTCATATCACGAGGGAGGATATGGGCATTTCCATTGCCAACCCAAGGATCGACCCCAATTCTGATTTGTGTACCATTCCCCACCTTCCAAGCTAGTCCAGATTTTATGATGTTCATAGAATGGATGATTGTCTTCCAGATGTTTGAGGCCCTCGAGCGATGATGCTGTGTGCTACAGAGCCAATCAGTGGTGGTCTGGGGAAAGATATACTTGTTATAGAATACTTCAGTGTAGAGATTGTTTGAAGAGATGATTTGCCAGACCAACTTTGCTCCCAAGGCCTTTGCAAATTCTTGGGGATCCTTTAAGCCCCAGCCTCCGCACTTTTTTGGTTTTGCTATCCGCTCCCAATTTACCCAAGCGAAGATTTTGCCGTCTGTTTGTCCCCTCGAAAGGAATTTGCAACAAATCTGTTTGATTCTATGATGGATGCCTTTTGGGATCCAAGCCAGTGACATCCAGTAAACCGGGATGGCCTCTAGGACTAATTTGATAAGAGAGAGTCTCCCTGCCCTAGAAAGCCATCTCTGTTGCCAGATATTTATGCGGTCTTCAATCTTAGCTGTCAACCACGCCCAATCTACAATGCGGTATCCGTTGGGCTTGAGGCGGAACCCCATGTATCTTAGGCCAACATCTAGATCTTGTCTCACAAAGTCAAAATGTTGGGAGGCGAAGCGTTGCTCACTTGGATGGCAGGAGCTGAAGGCGATTGTTGATTTTGTAGTATTCAGCGCCATTCCTCTAGCTTTAGAAAATAGAGTTAAGATTGCCTTGAAAGCAGAGGAGTCTCTAACGGACCCATTTAGAAAAATTAGAATATCATCAACAAAGAGAAGGTGAGAGATAGTGGTCCTGTCACTGATTCTTACACCCCTTAGAGTGCCATTGTCTCTAGTTGAAGATATAAGTCTGCTGGGTCCTTCCGTTATCAGCAGAAACAAAAGAGGGGAGAGCGGGCAGCCTTGTCAAGCCCTCTTTTGGCATGAAAAAAGTTTGATGCTGCACCATTTATCAGGACACTGAAAGAAACCTCTGTGAAACAGCAGCCCAGCCATTTGATGAAGTGGTGGGGGAAACCTATGTGAGTTAGCATGAGCTGTAAATAGGTCCAGTTGACCCTGTCGAAAGCTTTAGACAGATCAATTTTCAGGATGGAGGCTTTTTTCGATTCAGTTTTTATAGAATGTAACATTTCCTGTGCAGTGCTAATAGCTTCCTGTATGTGACGATGGCTAAGGAACGCAAATTGTTCCTTGGAGATCATTCTTGAAAGAATGGGTTTTATGCGAAGGGAAATGATTTTGGAGAAAATCTTGTAGATGCAGTTGCAGAGTGAAATATGTCTGTAGTCATCAAAAGTTTGAGGATTGTCCACTTTGGGGATAAGGGCTAAGAGGGTAGTGTTAAAAGCTTTAGGCATAGTCCCAGAGGTTCGACAATCTTCTGCAGCTAGCACAGGTCTTGGCCAATGAGTTCAAAACAAGCGGTAAAAAATTCGATGGGCTAGCCGTCCGACCTCGGATTTTTGTCTTTGCCCATGCTCTTGAGAGTGGCCTCCAGTTCGTCAAGGGTGATGGGCGTATTCAGAATCTCCTTTTCCTCTTCTTCAACGAAGAGAGGGACTGCCTTAGTAACGCGAAGAATCTCGGCAATGTTAGCCACCCTAGAGCTCTTATAGATATCTGAGAAATATCTAACGCCTAGGTCCACTAGATGAGCAAAAGTGTTGGCTTCTCTTCCGTTTTGGTCCCTTAGAGCCCAAATGGTGTTGATATTCCACCTTCCTCTAGCGTACTGTTGGAAGAACTTTGTGTTTTCATCGCTCGCTTTTAGCCAAATTCCCCTACTCTTAAGCCTCCAAGTCTCTTCAACTCTTCCGAGAATTTTGATTTTTTGCTTTTCTAACTTGACCAGATGATCCCTGAAGTCGAAGGTGGAGTAGCTCATCAACCCCCGGGATTCGAGGAGGGACAACTCAACCTCAATCTTAGTCAGATCCTTTTCATCCTTCTGTTTCCTGGTCTTAATCCAGGTGATAGTTTCTTGTTTGAGCTAATTTAAGTTATGAGTTATGGCGGATCCTGGTGATAGTCCCTCCTCCCTGTTGAAGTGGGTCCAGTTCCTATTAACGAGGTCCTGGAAACCTTCTTCCCCTATCCATGCTGCATTGAATTTGAAGGGGGATCCCAGCTTCTTGGCCTCATCCTCCAGATCCAGGAAAATAGGGGAGTGGTCCGAGCTTCCTCCAGTGCCAACCCAGTGTCTGATACGTCCTAATCTATTTAGGAGATGGGATTTGATGAGGAAGTGGTCTAGACAACGGGCTAAGGCATGTTCCCTGACTCGACGATTCCTCCAGGTAGGCATTTTCCGGGCAGAGTCGATGCTTAGGAGATCATGGTCATCCAGTAGTTTCTCAAAATAGCCTGTGACGACGTCTGATTGGGCCCTGTGCCCCTAGGATTCGACCATCCCCAGGGAGAACTTAAGATCTCCACCAATTATAATATCTTTAGTCTGCAGGAAATCCTGCTGGAGAAGGCTATCCTAGAAACCGTCTCTGTGATGGCATGGCCCGTAGATGTTGATAATTCTCAGTGAAAAGAGGGGAGTTTGAGATGATATCAGCACCTAAAAAACCTTGCCCTCCCCAAGCATTGCTTATTTTGATTGTGAGGCAGTTAAAACCCAGAGCAAGACCTCGCGAGCGACCTTTGGCATCTAGGAAGAAGAAATCCCAGTTGGGAAAAAAGGTTTTTAGAGTGTTGTGGATCAATTGACCATCACCAAGTGTTTCTTGTAGCATTAAGAAGTCCAGTTTTTGAGAATGACAGAGTCTTCTTAGAGCCAGTTTTTTGTCAGGGCTGGCTAGCCCCCTACAATTGAAGGAAAGACCTTTCATGGATTCACAGAGGCAGGGTTCCCCTTTGCTCTAAGGACCTGGTCGATGGGAGATTGTATGTCTGAGGCCACCTCAAGGCTGACTCTTTTGATGGCTTTGGAGATGCGGGATTTTTGCCCCGAGGGGCTTTCGGGGGAGGGGGGAGTATAGGGTCTTCCTCCAATCCGAAGGCATGGAGGGGGGGGGGAATGTAGCGCAGATTATATCGGTGGGATTAGCCGGAGGTCGAGGCCCCGGGGGTTTCGCTGACAGGGGGATGGTTAAGGGTACAAGGGGAGGGAAGGGATGGGGGAGGGGCTGAAATCACCGGGTAGCTAATTTGGCTCAGCGTGGGGTGGGGGGAGATAATATTCGAAGTTAACAGACAAGAAATAGAAGCATCAATACTATAAAGAGACGGAGTAACAGAGATAGGAGGAGAGGAGGTACCCGTGAAGCCCATGCCATCTTTGGAGCGAGCCCTAGTGCTCGGCACCTCAGAGTGTGAGAAAACGGATCCCGAGAGACCAAGAGTAATAGGAGGGCGTCTGCTATGGCCCTTGGACAGTCTGGATTGCATGTCTGAAATCCTTTGCCATGCCCAAATCTGTCTGTGTGTTGGCCATTGCGAACCTTCTTGGGGAGGACGGGGTATGCCCTGTGATTAGGGGGTAGGCTTTGTAGAGATGGCCAACTTCATGGCATTTCCTGCACCTGAAAGGGATGCCCTCGTAATCCAGTTCCTGCCAGCGGGTTGTAGATCCCATATGGAACTGATAGCTTTCCTCCAGCCCGTCCTTGGTGTCCAAATAAACTAGAATACGAGCCATTACCAGAATGCTGGTGTCCATATAAGATCTGTCATGGTCGAGGTAGGTGCCGAGGTCGTCCCCAATGATCCTGAAAATGTCCTCAAACCAGAACTGCAACGGGAGGCTTGGAAGACATACCCAGATCGACCCTGCTCCCAAACTCTCCTTCTCCGGGTCGAATAGTGTGGACCATCTTTTTAGAAGTACCGGGGTCATTTCTATGTGCCAGAAGCGGGTAAGTATCCAGTTGACATCCTCTGGCTCGTCAAAAATTAGAGCAAACCAACCTCTAGACAATGCCAGCACTACAGGAAGTTGTGGTAGAACATTCCCCCACACCTCCATAGTCCATCGTTTCAGCCTTCCTGGTGAGTAGTTTCTGCCGTGCACTTGCCCGACTAGCACCATGCTCTCAGTTAGGGCGGCCTTATCCATTCCTATGCCTTCCCCAAAGACCAGGGTTCTGCCTCGTTCACTCGTTTTAGAAAGCTTGGATGGCTTGACCTTTTTTGGCTTAAGGGCCTGTTGATTTGGTTGACTGTTTTCTTCTCTATCCGGACTGTGCTTAGGGTCTGAGTCCCTTACCTTCTCTCTGTCCGGTTCATTATTCACGATGCCTTCAAAATAGCCCGAGGGTTGGGGCTTGTCCCTTTGGTCGAAGGACTGCGTACAATCCTGTGAGCGCTCAGTTTTGTTGTGCCCTTTGTTTGGAACGCTGTGGTCACTGTTTAGCTCGATGGACCCTAGGATTGGTTCTTCCTTAAACCATATACAAAAACCCTCTCCTCCTTGATGCACTTCTGTGAGCTGGTGTTGACCGTTCCAAGCTAGAAAATCAGTCGGTGAAGGAATAGTAAGGAAAGGAGAGGTTAAACCCTCAATAGGGTTTATGAAGCCCTCGGTGACCGTTGCTCTCGGTTGAGAGATTTCCAAACCTGACAAGGAAGTTTCCATGTTTGCCAGTCCGTAAATGCCCTGGTTAACCTGTTCTGCTTGTGCGCTGTCAGTTTCCAGTCCAAATCCTCCTTGAGCCAACAGATGGGAGCTCCTCCTCGTAACCCTCTTCCATTTAAGGTGTTAAGATGCTAGTGGGGTTGGGACACGAGATCACGGAGAAAACGACCCAAGGTGTAAACGGATGCAGTTGTGGAACCGCGCAGCGAAACCCTCTAAACCTTAACCCTCAACATTCACTTCAACAGGTCCTTTACTCGCGACGGTTTGTGTTCGGAGCTTGTGAAATGGCTGGACTCCCAAGACCATGAAAAACTAATCTTGGCGGTGGGGAGGAAAACCGGGAGTCTATGCACCGAGAAAAGAGGCAGGCCGACAGAAAGAGATAGAGAATGCTGACACCTGTCGAAACACCCACTTGACTGGTTATGCCTCCTCGAAGGATGTAAAGTAAACAACTCTAGGTTTGAACGAAAACTGTCATGGAATGATAAGGGTCTGCGTTGAGAAACCACCCAGCATCGAACCTCCCCGTCTTCACTCTAGTTTCCTCATCGTGCAACAATATCTATGTTGTTTTACTTCTCTGAGTTTCAATTGACTAAAAAGTTAATAAGGGTTCCACCCTTTTAATCAGTTCAACCATCTGACATAACAATGCAACTTGTCTATGCCCATGAGCCCCTGAACTCCTCCAATCTCTCAGTGCATTCGACTTTTTCATTCTGAAGAATACTGTTGAAAATTGACAGCTATGGGATGAATTTCCTTGAATAGAATTTCATTTTTGACCTTTCTAAGGTGACTTTCTAAAAATAGAAAATCATGTCTATCTTTGCAACCATGACTTTCCAAAAATAGTAAATTGCCTTCCATCAATTCGTAATCATATATACATGATGGAAATTCACTTAAGTTGTCCCTAATCAATCTCAATTGTTTAATTTTTAATTTAATCATCAATATTATTATTATTATTACTATTACCCTCTTTATGATATTATTATATTATTATTAAAAAGAAATTCAAGTCTCCCAATCATGTCATATGTAATTCCTCTCAATTAATGCATATGTTACTCTCTCTCTCTCTTAATGGATTCATTCTTCTCTCTCTTTAATGCTCTTACGCACCTCTTACACTCTCTTACACTTTAATGACTCGTAATAAAAAGATTCCTCTTACACTGCTTTAGTGCATAAGTTACGCTTCTCTCCTACATGCAACACTGATTGGAAGAAGCTGGAGATGGATTTTTTGGGGCCAGATGGGGAGTTGGTGTTATTGAGGGGAATGCACTCTTATCCACCACAGACAATTCAGCTCACTGGATGGAGGCAAATCTACGACATGGAGACATAGAGTGGGCAGTTGAGTTGAGATTCTCGGAGACGGGGGCTCCGAAATAGCCTATGCATCTAGACATTTTGGCCTTGTTGTAGAGACACCAGGGGTTTTTTGGGGAGATCCCACCAAGCAGACCACCAGTTCGTGGGTTTGAGCACATCATTGAAATGGAGGATGGAGTGAATGCAATCATCACCACTCCGCATAGGCACCCAAAGGCCTATAAGGACAAGATAGAGAGGGCCATCCAGGAGTTGCTGAGGTTGGGTCACATCAGGTCGAGCTTGAGTCCCTTTGCTTCTTTTGTGGTACTGGTGAAGAAGAAGGATGGGACACTACGCATGTGTATTGACTACAAGGCCCTCAACAGGAAAACGTTGAAGAACAGATATCCCATTCCGCGCATTGACAAGTTGATGGATGAGCTTAGAGGGGCAAAATACTTCTCTAAGATAGATATGTGCTCGGGATATCATCAGATCCGGGTAAGGGAACATGACATCCCAAAGACTGCCTTCTGTTGCTACTATGGGCATTTCGAGTTCTTGGTAATGCCCTTTGGGCTAACCAATGCTCAGGCTACATTCCAGTCTTGCATGAACCACATGTTTCGTGGGTAGTTGAGTGTCCTTGTTTTCTTTGACGACATACTCATTTATAGCCGAACTTGTGAGGAGCACCTTCAGCTCTTGGAGGTAGTACTTCGCATACTAGAGGACCAACAACTTTATGTGAAGATGTCCAAATGTGAATTTGGGCTACTAAAGATGTTGTACCTTGGGCATGTGATCGAGGAGGACGGGAGTAAAGGTACATCATGAGAAGATCAGAGCCATACTGGATTGGCCTACACCCAGGAACACAACAAAGTTGAGGGGGTTCTTGGGCATTTGCACATATTATAGGAGATTCGGAGGGATTCTCATAGCGTGCAACACCCCTCACCGATTTGACAGAAAGGGGAGCTTTTGAGTGCACACAGGTGGCAGAGGAGGCCTTTGAGCACCTCAAGGGGGTTATGAGCAGCTGCCCTGTCTTGGCTATACCAGACTTCACGAGGTCCTTTGTGTTGGAGTGTGATGCTTCAGGTGAAGGAGTTGGGGCTATGTTGACACAGGGAGGCCATCCTATTGCATTCGAGAGTAGGAAGCTGCTACCCCATGAGTGGTTGTACGCGGTGTATGACAAGGAGATGTTGGCCATGATGTATGATCTGGCCAAAGTCGTGCAGTATTTGGTGGGCAACCGGTTCAAGGTAAACACTGATCACAACAGTCTTCGGTTTTTCTTGGAGCAGTAGTCATTAGAGGAGAGAATAGAAATGGGTGAGTAAGCTCTAGGCTTACGATTTTGAGCTTGAGTATGTGAAAGGTAAGCACAACGTGGTGGCAAATGCCCTCTCTAGGAGGTCGGCAACACTATCTCTGATGGACTTTACACATGATTGGAAGGTTCAACTCTTGGTTGAGAACTCCAGAGACAGGCAGGCTTGTGAGATTTTGGATGGCACCCACAGGGATGACAAATTCTGGCTGATGGATGACGTGATATATTACAAGGACAGGATATGTTTGGTGTCAGGATCTCAGCTAAAGGAGAGGATTATGCAGGCATCTCATGCTTCCCCACTAGTAGGACACCTGGGCTTCCTTAAGACATATCGTGCTATCAGAGAGATTTTCATGGGGAGGGCTCAAGGGAGATATGTTGAGGCGCGTGCGGGAGTGCGCAAATTGTCAGAGGAACAAGGTGGAGTTGTCACATCCCCCCGGTTTATTGCAACCACTTCCCACTCCAGAGAGGAAGTGGGAGAGTGTGTCCATGGATTTTATCACAGGGCTCCCAACTATGTAGGGGCGAGACTGCATCTATGTGGTGGTCGACAGGTTGATCAAGTTTGACCATTTCTTCACCATCCCATCGAGATCCTTGGCCTCCCAGGTGGCTGAGTTATTCTTTCAGGAGGTCTTCTGATTACATGGTCTCCCTAAGACCATTATTAGTGACAGGGATAACAGGTTTATGGGGGCTTTCTGGCAGGAGTTGTTTCAGATGGTGGGGACAGAGCTTACACCTAGCATTAGCTATCATCCCCAGATAGATGGGCAAACTGAGATCGTGAATAAGTGGTTGGAGGGGTACCTGCGCAACAATGTGACGGGCCAGCAGAGAGCGTGGGTCAAGTGGCTTCATCTAGGAGAGTTCTACTACAATACCAGTTATCATATGTCGATCGGTATGTCTCCTTTTCGAGCACTTTATGGATATGATGGACTCTCATTTTTTGACATGGTGTTTGGAGATAGTAGGATTGGGTTCAAGAGAGCCAGAAGATTCTCCGAGTTCTCAAGAAGAACTTGCAGGTGGCTCAAAATCGATAAAAAATGTATGCTGATAAGCACAAAGTGGAGAGACAGTTTGAGGTAGGGCACACGGTCTACCTATGCCTGTAGCCGTATAAACAGTCTTCGCTTGAGCAGAAGGGGATAGAGAAACTCCGACCTTAGTTTTATGGGCCGTATAAGGTGGTCAAGAGGGTTGGAGAGGTGGCTTATGAGTTGGAGCTACGTTCAGAGAGCCGGATCCACAATGTGTTCCTCGTCTCATGCCTGAAAAATGTGATGTGGTAGCAGGTTACAACAACAACTGAGTTGCGTCTCTTGGATGATGAGGGGCACTTGGTTTTGACACCTGAGTTCATATTGGAGACCGGGGAGAGGAGGTTGAGGAATAGGGTGATTAGGGAGCACTTGGTCAAATGGAAGGATTTGTCGGAGGAGGATGCGACATGGGAGAGTGAACAGATTTTGCAGCATCCGGCTTTGTAGTTGCTTGGGGACAAGCAACATCCGAGATGGGAAGATTGTAATGTCCCTTCCTAATTATTTTTCCTAATGTGAGAGGAACAATTTTGTCAATTTTGTCATTTTTGGCTTAATGCAAATTTTGGTGAAGGAACTTAGGAAAAAGAGGGTCGATGTGCATCTTAGTGGAACATGGGGGCCACTCACCCACAAATAATATGCACCCCTTGGAAGGCAATTTGATTTTCCTAAGTGGGGGTCGAAATTAAAGATGGGACCCACAAGAGACTTAAGGAAATCAAGCATAAATAGGAGAAGAGGAGCAACATTTGGGGCCTTTTGATAATTTGAGAATTCATTGTTGAGTTGGTTGTTCAATTGAGCTACAACGTGCTGCTTAGCACAAGAGCTTCCCAAGGAGTGATGCTCACCCTTTCTTCGGTGGACCTCGAGTGCCACCCTAGGAAGGCCTTCCTTTTCATTTGGATACAGAGAGAGACATATTCCACAGAGAATTACGTTGCCTTGGTTCAGCAGGGATGCAATAGAGGGAGCTATGTTGTCTTGGTGGATCAGAGGCGTCGGGAATTGGGTGAGAAGTGTTGTCGGAGAAATCCTTGACCAATTTCCAACCTAGAGGAGTGAATCTTTAGCAGGAGGAGGAGCCTAACACTCAGATCAAATTTTGGGCTCAAGGGACTGCGTCATCTCCTACAACACTGCGCAATCTTTGGTGTGGGTTGTTTAGAGGGAGCCTTGGCCGGAGGATTGAGGAGTTGGGTTGTTGGAATTTTGATTGGAGGCTTACTTGGAAGGGATTCCTAGCATTTTGGGAGCGAGAAACAACAGTCCTAGCTACAGGCGCAAATTTTTGGTTTTGAAGGAGGTCCAAGTTGCGGGAGGCCAAATTTGGAGGGTCAAAACTTGGGAAAACCCTTTCTGGGTTTTTTTCGATTTTTGGCAAGGAGCACACCCCCTAATTTTATAGAATTTTCTGGATAGTTTTGAGGGGGTAAATCAGGACCTGAAGTCAGTCAGCAGTTGTAGAAACTTAGGGTCAACACAATTTGCTGGAGAGCAACACTCCTACAATAGTTGGACATTTTTTTACTGGTCACTTGAGGTTTGTAGCTTGCCTTGTGCAAGCCCAGGTGCACTCCTTCCATCTTTAATTGCAGTCTAACCATTATACATAATAAAAATTGACCCGTTTGGTGTTTACTGAGCAAATTTTGGTTATATGTGTGATTACTGAGCAAATTAATGTTTTGAAATTATTGCATTTCTTTGTTATGACTACAAATTTTCCATTGGGAATATTACAACAAAGTAGACCTAACTCAACTCCTTTCTGCAATTCGATCTTGTTGTAGTGATGTAGCCTTAATCTTCACACATGTGAGGAGATGATAGCCCAAAAACAACTTTCAAACACTCCTCTTCTTCGCTCTTTTAGGTTCCTTTTCTCTTCCTTGATTGAACTTCTTGTGAGTTGATTAGATGATCTTCAAGTGAGGTCGATGTCTCTTATATATAGTCTTCTTAGGAGGTCGAATTGTTGTCCATGAGGCTGACTTGTTCTTTCTAGTAGGCTGACTTGTTTGACAAGGTCTTGGAGGGTCTTTATGACACTTCTGACTTTACAAAATTTTCTTTACAAGATACAACATGCCCAAAGGGGTCTTACATGACAATGACTCTTTTGACTTCATTACTCTATGACAAACCTAGACGCACTTAATGGGTGCTTGACCTATAAATAAATTTACCTCTAGCATGAAACCCCCATGCACCAAGAATGATAATAATATATTTGTTTTCTCTTTAATATCAAATATATAAAATCACGATTATAATAGAAATTATGAAGATCGAACCTGGTTACACATTTCAATACTCTCTCTTAACTAGGGAGGTATTCATAATCCATACACGATACTTGGACATTATCATACTGAAGAATTCTCATAAGAAGAGTTGGATTGGTAAGCCATCTGATAGGCTATAGCCTATCATATTAGCTTGCATCAAACATATCAACCAATGTTGTCACATAGCAACGCCTTGATTAACAACTCTATCTCTCCACAAGATTAGAGCACAATGCTGGGGAGACCAATGATTCATAGACACCTTCATCATTGTCTCTCAAGGCACATACCCCATCCAAATGTTCACAAGGTATGTCCTTTCAGGGCCATTCCCGTCTTTGAATAACACATTCTCAAGGAATTTCCTCTTAGACTACTCTTGCCTATTGGATGCCCTACCACATCCTCAAAGAGTATCAGAATCAATTTCAGATGCTTACCCAATCCTTTATTCTTTCTTTATAACGTGAAAACAAGAATGATGTGTCTATCTCTCCCTCTCAACCAATGTGGAAAAAGTCAAAGTCGGGATTAAATCGACAAGGGTCCAAAAATTAAAAAACTCGTTAAAGTCGTGAGTTTTTTGAAAAAGTTGGAAAAATGAAAAATACAAAAATTTTCATTTATTTTTTATTTTTTTAGCATCAAAGTATCCACAACATCAAATAATGCATTTCCACATAAACATGTAAAGAAAGATAATATATAATATGTATATGAAGTCTAGTGCTACATCACATATCAAAATAGTGAATCAACTCCTGAATTTTGAGTCTTGTTTGAGTCTCAACTCTCAAGAGTCAAAATATCAACAAAAAATATACTAAATGTATATCATGAGTCATCTACATGTCATAAAGTAATCAATCACTGAGATCCTTTGCCCCTTTTATGGGAATAGGGAATGGCTTTGCCTTTTCCTCTAGAAGAAGAAGGCCCAACCCCTGGAAATACAAATGGACTCAGTCGTACTCTAGAAGCTGATAAAAGAGGTGGCCTCTATCCTATGCTACTGCTGCCCATCTTAGATGGTGTCACCTCCTCATCATCCTCATCCAGCTCTGCCTCTTGACCCTGATGCTGCTTCTCCTCCTCTACCTCTGGCTCTCCCTCCCCTGCAATTGCTACCTCCTTTGGATCCACATCTAACCAATCAGGGATTGAGTCCATGGTCAGCCTCTCAGTCTCGACCCTACATGCAGCAGTGGTATCAATATTGTCTAATGAGATAGCTTCCACATCAGGGGGTTTACGAAGTTGTCTCACCCACAATCGAAGATTGTAGTAGACGTAGACCATGTCATTGAGGCATTGGGACTCCAATCTGTATTAGGGTCATAGATTGTAAATTAGTACTTAAAAAATATAAATATTAAAAATAATCAAATGAATTCAAAAAAATTAATTTGAAATTTTTTTACTTGTTGCACTTTTTGTTGTGTATTTTGTCACATACACTCCAGTTGCGCTCATACCCAGAGGAACTACATGTTTGGATGAGCACTCGAATGACAAGCTTTTGGAGATGGGGTACTCTGCCACCATAGCTTGTCCACCAAGCATCTTCAAGTTAAAAGAAAAATGAGAAACATAAAAAAAAAACATTGAAATTCTAAACTTGAAAGTTTGAAACAAGTTGAAGCTTACCTGGCATTTTGGTCCTCCTATTCTTAATAGCCATGGTAAAACCAAATGTGCCACCTCCTATCCTATATACTTCCATTTCTTCATAAATACCTTCACGTTCTTGCTCAGATGCCAAAATCCTCTCAACACAAGTGAAGAATCCCTCCAAATCTGAAACCACAGGCGTAAGCAAATACGGGGTTGAGGTAGATGCTTGCAACATGAATGGGGTGATGGAGGGTATTGTTCCATTGCTCATCAATCACTCTCCATATGACTTGTTGTTTATCTAACCCCTCGTCTCCCTTATTTTCATAATAAGCATGTATTGCTTCTTTGGCCCTATTCATGGCCTCATACAAGTAGCCCATTGCGGGCTTGTCTCCATCAACCAACCGAAGAACTCTTACCAAAGGTTCTGAAATGGCACACACCTCCTCTACTCTTGCTCAAAAGCTCTGATCATATGAAACTAGTCTGCATATACCCTCTCCCTTTAGTTTGCGGCTAATAGATAAAGCACGCCAATTCGGTGAAAGAAACATGCTCTTCACATCCCACATAGAATTCAACAGAGACTGAAGAGATATGAAAGTAGTGGAAAATCGTGTAATGGCAGGATGCACCAACTCTTTGTTGTTGGTGAATCTTCTCATCAAGCTAAGCACAGATGCATGATTATATATAAATTTTGTTATTCTCTTGGATGATTCAACAATATCCCTCATAAGAGGAATCTTACCTATATCCTTCAACATCAAGTCAATACAATGAGCAACACAAGGTGTCAAAAACAAGTTAGGATGCCTCCCCATAAGCAACTTGCCAGCTGTAACATAATTTGCAGCGTTGTCCGTTATGACTTGGACAACATTTCTTGGGCCTGCTTTCTGAATGAAGACGTTCAACAACTCACATAATAAATGTGCATCTTTAATGTGTGCATATGCATAAATTTTTTTCATAAACATTGTTCCCTTGGGACAACTAACCAAGAAGTTAAGAAGGGTCCTACCCTTCTAGTCAGTCCAACCATCTGACATGACTGTGCATCCATTGTGTTCTCATGATGCCTTAAATTCCTCCAATCTAGAAGTGCAATCAGTGTTTTCATCTTGAAGAAGAGGCCCTCTCAATTCTGTAAAGTGGTGGCTTTGTACCCCAGGCCAACGACAACAACAACATCAAACATAGGTTGGTAGAATGGGTTTGTCTTGGCAATGTTGAAAGGAACATCACTCCATAGAAGACACTTACTGACCAACCTGTCGGCTTCTACCTTTTCCTTTTTTTTTAAGTGTCGATTTGATGCCAGGTTGTGCATTAGATGTGGTTCTAAGAACAAAAAAAAGTTGAGAAAGCTGAGGGGTTGGGACATATGGGTGTGGAATGTGACGCTGAAGAAGCACTCTCACTCCCCCCCACTCTTGAGGCCCCTACAAGTTGGATTTTTAGTGCTTGCTTGGTGTCTTTTCCCTCCTCTTTATCCATCAACAATTGAATGGCTTGTCAGATGATTTTACCCCAGAATTTGCCCCAAATGGAATTTTAATTTGTTGATACCTCTTGACATATGCTTGCCACACAACTTGCATGTCAATTACATTCTATTGACCCCCCCAGATTCGGGTATAGTATCAGGTTCACAATATTCCCACATAGGGTCCAAAAGCCTTGGCATTTTGTTTGAAACTTTGAACTTGAATTTGAACCTGGTCAAAAAAAAAAATTGAAAAAAATTTAAAATTTCCCATCACATAAGAAGCAAACACAAATGTAATTGTTGATTTTAGATTTCAAATGTCTCTTCTCAGTTAGTTGAACACTCAGATTCACTAAACAAGGGTTTGAATTTTTGTAATTTGATTCTTTAAAGTTGAAGTTTTGCTTCAATGTAGATTTTAAACAATGTTTGATTCAAAATTCTAAGCAAAAATAAGATAAAAACAAACTAATAGAATTATAGAAAGACTTAAGAAGCCATTTGTGTAACAAAGACTGAGAGAAATTAAAATACATACCTGGCAGCAGCAATTTGACACTTTGAATCTCTCACGTTGAGCAGTGGATAAATCTCCAAATCCCCACCACAAAACTAGCAAATCTCCTCCTCTTGGGAAATGGAAAACAACTCCTCTCTCCATAGGGACGAATGGGAGCAAAAACAACAAACAAAGATGTGTTTTTTCCCCTTTTCGGCCTCTTATCCGTGGCCTGGGAAAGGCGCGTCGACTTTTTGGGTCGTCTCCCGATTAAATCAGGAGTATTACTATTTATTCCTGATTTTTTTGGGAGTGAAAAAGTCGGCTGATTTAATTGGCTGGCTGAAAAATTTTCGGTTTTTAAGATTTAATCCCAATTTTTTCCACACTGCTCTCAATTAGGGAGGATCTACACATTCCTATAAAAGGAATATACCCAAGTTCCCTCTTACCTAGGCACTTGCCCAAGCTCCCTCTTAATTAGAGACTTGTTATCGGCAATAACTATTTGCTTCTTCGGTGGAGATCATCGTACTATTAGCTGCTTGTAGGGCTCCTCCTTTTGGCATCATGTCATGAACTTCAACTTCTTCATTATGGAGCCTTCTTCTTCTAGAACTTCTATATAGAGCATCGACCATCTTCTCCATCACTTCCCTTCAACGAAACATAATGTTGAACTAATGGTTATGTCATCCTTTTCTTTATTGTGAAGTAATCTTTTAGTCCACATCTGGCCATCCTTCATACAACTACCTCTTCTAAGTCATGCTTCTTTCAGGATCTTCCATCCAATCTCATGAGGACTAATTGTAGGTGATTTCTACAACCTTCTTTCGGTAGCCTTGTTTTAATCCAACCAAATGTTTTAAAAAATCAAAATGAACATCAAATCAAAATTACCTTTTTATGATGGCCTTTCATCATGACATCAATTTCTTGCAACATCAACATCCTGTACATGTATGAATCCATCTTCAGAACATTAATTACCAAGATTCTTCTTTTGCAGTATATCAGGGTCTTCATACCTTCTTCTTCCATGGAGATATCATAGCTAATTCTTCTAGTTATTGGATGTTGATCACTTATCTTATCTTATGTGACTATATGTTAAGTTATGGTATGTTCTATGCTTATAACAGTTTACTTCTCTTTCTTATTATATTCCACAGATTAGCAATCACATGTACATAAAGTAAAGTGCAGATAGAACATTAAACGATTGGCAGGAAACAAGCCAAGACAAGAGACACAGATGTGGCGGCTAGCCAGGGACAAACCCCACAATGTGTGGGGAAACCCTTTGATCAAATCTTCTTTTATCTTCAATAATTCAGCGAAGAGAAATAGTACAATAAATCTGATTTATATCAGCGGTAGCAAACCCTAGATCAGCAGCATCAGCATTAGCAGCTTCATCATCAAAACTAGGGCAGTTGATATCTCACAAACCGACTGTCGGATCGGCTTGATTCCACCACCAAAAGTTGCAGCCTTCAGAGGAGGTTCAGATGAACCTACAACGTAGTTCAAATGAGGACGCAGGTCAAACTTTACTTCTGCAGTTGCAGCGTCAGTTTCAGCAGCGTCCTTCAAACTAGGGCAGTCGATATCTCGCAAACCGTCCGTCGGATCGACTTGATTCCACCACCAAAAGTTGCAGCCTTCGGAGGAGGTTTAGATGAACCTACAATACAATTTAGATGAGGAGATATTCTGGTCCACGCAGGTCAAACTTCACTTCTGCAGTTGCAGCTTCAGTTTCAGTAGCTTCCTTCAAACTAGGGCAGTCGATATCTCGCAAATCATCCGTCGGATTGACTTGATCCCACCACCAAAAGTTGCAGCCTTCAGAGGAGGTTGAGATGAACCTACAACACAGATAAGAAGAGGAGATCTTCTGGTCCACGCTGGTCAAAGTTTGGATCTGCAGTTGCAGCTTCAGTTTCAGCAGCTTCCGGCTTCACATGTGTGAGAGAGAGACCCTTTTCTGCGTAGTAGAGAAGAAACTCTTTTCTGTGTAGTAGAGAGAGAGAGAGATGTGATGAGATGAGTGAGTGCAAATGAGGAAAAGTCCTCCTGTATTTATACACAACTGTTGATGTTTGAATAGATGTGACTGTTGGGCTTCTGAGCCTACATGACTTGTAGGTCGGCTTGATAATAATTCCATAATCAAAATAAATTCATGTCCCCATGAATACTTATCGGAATCAGATGATCTTTTGATCAATCCTACACCTCTTGACGAGAGGAATCTAATGAACATATTATCAACCATGAATAAGATGACCCATATGAAGTTTGGCCCTAGTTGCCAATTTTAACACTCCCTCTCAACTAGGGAGAACTTCATCTGCAATCTGTCTGTTGGTCGCTACTATTCATCCATCACATGCACTGCCCTGTACAACCTGACCCTTGCCCTGCTCTGCTCTATTCTGCTTGTTCTGCTTTGTCTTGTTCTACCCTATACTGATCTGTACGGCTCTGTTCTGTTATGCTCTGCTCTGCTTTGTTCTGTTCTGCTCTGCTTTTGTCTGAATTATGAAGAAGAAGAAATGATCGAGGATGTATCATACTGACTCAAAGTCAGTCTCAGAGTATGTACCACTGGTCCTAGACTAGTCTCAACCAACCTGTTAGCTCTGCTACATACTTCAGCCTTTGGGAGGATCAAATATCAGCTTGGTCACGTGTTTATGCTCAGAAAAGACAGATCGCAGCAGTCTTCTCTTCCTTTTCCTTCATGCCCATTATACTCTTAATAATCCCGCTATTTCCGTTTTCTTCCCGTTGAGGTGCTATTTAATCGCTATCGCACATTTTCCTGCTGCCTCCTAGCGCCACTTGACTTCCGTGCCCTGCTTTCTCCGTTACGCTCCGTGTCTTCTTCGCTGCGATAATGCGATGCGATCTGATCGCTATCGCATATCGCATCTATGTGTGTGTTTTTGGTTCCACCCTTTGTCTCCCTCCGCGTTGCGATTTTGCGATGCGATGTAGCATTGTGATGCGATGCGATATAAACGCTATCGCAAATTGCATCCATCTATGTCTTAAAGTTTCACCGTGTGTTCCCGATTGCAATTTCACGATGCGATCTGATCGCAAATCGCAAATCGCCCAATCCAACAGTTGTATCAAGGCTTCCCCCTTATGTCTTCTGCGGATGCGATATCAGGTGCTGGACCCGATATAACTCACTATTCCTTTGTATAAAATCTCATGTCCACTCGTCCACCTCCGATAGTATATTTGCCATATTTCATAGCTTTCACCGCGAGACAATCTTCGCCGTCCATCTTCGCCATCGAACGGTTAATAGTTATAACCGGCCCATCACCCATTTTCAATGACATATTTGTATTTTAGCAGCCCTGTGCGCCCGAAAAAGGAAGACTTCTGTGATCCAATTACTCTCTGCAGTTAATACTTCAGCTACCACATTCAAGAGCAGAATGGCCGAAGGACAAAAAGGACCAGCCTCGAGCAGATCAACACATTTATCAGTTATGGAATTCCACTCAACCTGCTCGAGAAGTATAGCAGAATAGCAAAAGGCCATCTTCGGCTATTAAAACAATCAGAATGATTCAGAAAACCCATATCAAGTTATAAATGTGGTTGGTGATCCATTAAGACACCTCCACGCATACCCTAGCAGGGATTTTTGTAAACAAATTCTATATATATTGAGAAAAAAGGATGTAATCAGTTGATGAGTGTTAGATGAGAGTTGATATGTTGTAAGGCTCAACTTCTGGAGACTGTAATTGTTATGCAACCTGCAGCGTCTAGTCTTCATTTCCAACTAATACAAGCTTCTTTTGCTGGCATTTGCTCACTTTCCACTTCTTCTTGTTGTTCCAGGCTGTGCCTGTTTTGCAGTTGTTGATGTGCTGTTGATTTTTAGCAGTAGAGGGGCTGTCATCCCACCTCTATGTTAGAATTTAGCTGTTTCATCTAAATCGCTTGCAGGTTTCTATTGTTTAAATGCATAGAGAGCTGTCATCTTGACTGTGTATAAAATATTAGATTTACAGATCTTTAAACTGGTTGCAGCCGGCCATCGCAGGGTCCTGTGCATCTGCTGGTGTGGTCAGTCTTCTCCATTATCACCTTGTCCTTAAACTGTGAGTAATTGGTGGTTAAAAGCCTTGTAGTCTGGGAGTGTTCACCCATGTCTGGGGTCAATCATAGTAGGAGTGGTTATCTGGCTTGAGTATGCAACATTTCTTTCATTCATCCACCATTTATCCAACATTTTGTTGAATTTGTAATGTTCCCGAGCATCACTGATATACAACCTAGGTGAGTTTCTTGGGGTGATAACATTAATTGGCACCGTTGCTGGGGAGAGGCGAATCGAAGCTCAACTTCCTTGGGAGAACGACACAGCTTCAAGCTTTGATGACAGACAAGGTTTGAACATATATTTGGTTGTAATCATCTGTCTGGCGACTCCACATTGAAGTTCTGGCTCAGTTTGTGAGGCATACTCAAAGAAATCCTCAGAAATCTCCAACTGAACCATTGCCTGACCCTGAGAGGATTGTCAAAGCGGAAAAAGCATCACAGAAAGGGGCATAAGGATCAGGTAAGCCTAAAAAATCTCAGTCATTTCTAAAAGATAATTTTATTGCTGAAGAGTTACAGTTCGAACACTTAGAGCCCAGCACTGTTAATAAGGACATTCCTTCAGAGATTAGTTTAGCCCCTTGTACAGTTCCTTCCCCTTTGAATCTCAGTCCAAAGAAAGCTTCCCATTCTGTGCATAACACCCCTTTATCTCTGCCATCCATTACATTATTTCCTACTGCTCCATCTGTTAGTATTCTTCCAAATAATCCAGTCATGGCAGGATAGCAAGGACTTACGAGGATAGAGAGAATTGTAGCTGCTAGATATGGACCTCTAGTCTTTCCTGTCCCTTTAAATCCCATGCCTGTGGGAGAATATCAGAAATATATGCCTAAATTTACTGGTACAGAGGGAGTAACAACAGAAGAACACCTCGAAGCTTTTTACAGTTATGCTGATAATTTGGATATAAGTGAAAATGATGTATAGATGAGAGTTTTTGTCCAGAGCCTTGATGGAGAGGCTAGGAAGTGGTTTAGAGAATTGCCCCAAAGATCAATAATAGATATTGAAGCTTTAGATGATGCATTTTTGAAGCAATGGGCAGACAAGAAGGACTTGCTGTATTATCATACTGAGTTTGGAAACTTGAAGAGAGAAAAGGGTGAGTCTTTGCCTGACTTTAATAAAAGATTTAATAGGATGTATAGTAAAATACCAGCTGAGGTAAATCCTACCCCCACAGCTGCCAAACTCACATATGCCAATGCTTTTGACTCTGATTTCTGCTTGTTGTTGAGGGAAAGAAGATGTGCCACTCTGGCTAATATGCAAGCTGCAGCCCTAGAAGTGGAATCAAATATTATGGCGACAGACAAGCTAAAGAGTCAAACTGACAGAAGAAGGTAGAGAGGCGAGGCTTCTTCTTCCTCTGCCTCAACCTCAAAACCTAAATTAGATAAAATGACCAAGATGATAGAGTCATTGTCTGTTGAAATTTCTAAGCTAAAAGTTGAGCAGAATTCAGGGAAAACAAAGCAGCAAAACACATTTGCTCCAAGAAATCAGAATCCTTTCAGAAGAGCAAATGAGCAGTTGCAAATAATGCAAAGGGGTGAAGAATTAAAAGAGGATCAGAAAGTTAAAGTTCCCTTCCAAAATGTAGTCATGGAGGAAGAGCAATCTGAAAAGGCTGAGGATGAAATTCACTGCATGGAAGACAATGGCAGCGCTGCATTTTTGACATTGGCCGAATATGAAGAATCATTGCTGCAAGAGCAAAACAATCAGGAGTGGGACAGAGGAGCTGTTCTACAAGCTGGCGACCAGCAGATTCCCAGAATATCAAGCAGAGTAGACTAGCAGCTGATCCAGTCATCCTCAAAGCTCCAACTCAAGAGGTAAGAGGTCTTGACAAGTTACCTTCCCCTTTCAACTTTGAAGCAGAAGTCCATAAATTAAAAATATCTGTGCCTCTGTTAGAACTTGTAAAGAGTGAAGTATTTAGAAAGCCTATCCTTGAGACCTTTAAGCTAGAAACCAAACGAACCTCCACTGACTCTGTCAATTTGCAAGATGACAAACCTGCCATTGTGCTTAGTCCCATGATTGAACCCGCTGATAATAATTTTCCATCTTTTTATGTCTCATTGACCATTCATGACAAAATCCTCCACAATTGCCTGCTAGACACAGGGGCCAGCCATAATCTAATGCCTAAAGCTGTCATGTAATAGTTAGGCCTTGATATCACTAGACCCTATCATGATTTATTTTCCTTTGATTCAAAGAAGGTGAAATGCCTTGGATTGATTAAAGATCTGGCTATTACCCTAACCCAACTGCCCATGAAAAGCTTGATAATGGACATTGTGGTAGCAGATGTGCCTCCCAAGTTTGGCATGCTATTGTCCGAAGGATGGATTAAGAGTTTAGGTAGGACATTACAGAATGATCTATCTTATGCCACTGTCCCAGTTTTTGGAGGAGAAAGCAGGAGATTATACAGAGAAGCACAACTGGCATATATTATTAGTGATGAGAAGAATCCTACAAATCATCCCATTTATGCAGTGGACATTGATTCTGGAGCATGCATTCTCCAAATAGAAGAATCTCAGAAGGCCGAGATGCTGCTCAGGAAACCAATTCTTAAGGCCGATAAAGAACAAGGAAGTCAGGTTTGGGAGATGTTCTTTGATTGAGCCTGTTCCAGGGAGACAGCAGGAGCAGGGTTAGTGCTAGTATCTCCTCAACAAGAAAGCATTCAACTGTCTTTTAAGCTGGTTTTTCAAGTGACCAACAATATAGCAGAATATGAGGCACTGCTGTTGGGCCTTAATGCAACAAAAGATAGAGGAATCAAGAATCTGAAGGTGTTTGGAGATGCTGATTTGATAATCCAGCAAGTAAATAAAACATTTCAAGCAAAGCACCCAAGGCTAAAAGCATACAGAGATGAGGTATGGAGAATCAGAGATTTTTTTGATTCTTTTTGTATTTCATATATTCCCAGAGCCCATAATCAGCTTGCTGATTCCCTTGCTGTTTCTACTAGTCTATTCATCCCTCCATTGCCTCCCAAACTAGTTTATAAAGTACAAACGAAATATAGACCCTCCTTGCCTGATAATGTACACCATTGGAAGGTTTTTGAAGATGATGATGAGTTGAATAGGTTCCTTCAAGTCATTGATGAGTTCTCCGAAATGCAAATTGACCATGATAATGATGCCTTGATAGAAAATCCCAAGTCCCAGCTTAGAAATAAATTTGGTAAAAATAGCATAGTCCAGCTTCCTAGTAACCATATTCCTAAAGGTCTAATTCCTCTTGAGAGACTGTTTGACCAAAATGATGTGCCTTACAAGGCTGCTCAAAAAGAAGATCAATCTGCAGTTTGTAAGCATGATATAGGAAGTCCAAGTCAGCCTAGGTATGTGAATTTGTCCACTCATTTGTCAGTTGATCAAAGTTCTGAATATTGCAAATTAATGAAGCAATTTGCTGATGTGTTTACCTGGGAATATAGTGATCTGAAAACGTATGATAAAAGCATAATTCAGCACAAAATCCCTCTAGAGAAAGATGCAATACCTTTCAAACAGAAACTCAGACCAATAAATCCCATGCTTCTTCCTTTAATTGAAAAAGAAATTAAAAAGTTATTGGCTGCTAAGATTATAGTCCCTTTTAGATATTCAAAATGGGTAGCCAATTTGGTGGTTGTAAGGAAGAGGAGTGGAGAAATCAGACTGTGTGTTGATTTCAGAAATTTAAACTAATGCTCAAGGAAAGACAACTATCCTCTCCCGAAAATGGAGCACTTATTGCAAAAGGTCTCAGGAGCCAAACTAATGTCTTTCATAGATGGGTTTTCAGGCTTTAATCAGATTGTTGTGCACCCAGATGACCAAGAAAAGACTGCATTTACCACTCCTTGGGGCACTTTCATGTATGCCAAAATGCCATTTGGATTGATGAATGCTGGAGCTACCTTTCAAAGAGCTATGGATATAGCATTTGTGGGAGAGAAGGACAAATTTGTGTTTATCTACCTTGATGATATAACTGTTTTTTCTGGCAGCCATCATGATCATTTGTTGCATTTAAAAAAAGTGTTTTTGAAGTGCAGGAGGTTTGGAATTTCAGTCAATCCCAAGAAATCACAATTTGCCTTGCATGAAGGCAAGCTGTTAGGACATATTGTGTTTGCTGCAGGAGTTCAAATTGACCCAAAAAGAGTCAAGGCAATTCAAACTTTGACTGTACCAAGATCAAAGAAAGATATTCAATCTTTTCTGGGCAAAATTAACTTTGTAAGGAGGTTCATTCCTTATTTTGCTGAGCTAGTAAAGCATGTTACCTCCATGTTGAGAAAAGGAGCAGAGGTAAAGTGGACTGAAACAGCAAGAAAATCTTTTGAGTCCATCAAGAAGGCTATTATGGAAGCTCCCACATTAATAAGTCCTGACTATAGTAAGGAGTTCCACCTGTTTTCATTTGCCTCTGAGGATACCATTGCAGCCGTTCCGTTGCAGCAAGATGAAGAAGGTTCAGAGCACCCAGTGGCATTTTTCAGCAAGAATTTGAGGGATGCTGAACTAAGGTATGAAATTATAGAGAAACAGGCGTATGCTCTTATTAAATCCTTAAAAGCTTTCAGAGTTTATATCTTGCATTCGAAGATAGTTGCATATGTGCCTTCGGCTGCAATTAAAGACGTCCTAACACAATCTGATGCTGATGGAAGGAGAGCAAGGTGGATTGCTAAAATGATTGAATTCAATATAGAATTAAAGCCCACAAAACTGGTCAGAGGTCAGGGGCTTGCCAAATTGTTGACTGAAGAAAATTGCAGGTCTTTAGACATTGATTTCCTATGTACAATTGCAGCAAACAGTCAAACAAATGAAGAGGGAAAAGTGACCGAAACAGAGAGAAAACACTCTGTGGCCGAGAATCTAGCTGCATGCAACGGTACACTACAATAATTAATTTCCTGCTGAAGCTAGAAATCCCTTCAGGATTTACTCCAAGCCAAGCAAGAACTTTAAAATTCCGGGCAGCAAAATACTGCATCAATAATAATCTGCTCTACTGGAGGGATCCATCTGGAATATTTTTAAGGTGTCTGGAGAAAGAACAGTCAGTCCAAGTCATGCAGCAATTTCATTCCAGCATGTGCGAAGGGCACCACTATTGGAAGACTATAGTCCACAAAATTCTTAGAGCTGGGTACTACTGGCCCACTTTATTTTCTGATGTATTTGTTTTTGTTAAGTCTTGTGACAGGTGCCAAAGATTTGAAGGAAAACAACAGCTGAAATCCCTGCCTCTAAAACCGATAATTGCAAAAGGACCTTTTCAGCAGTGGGGCTTGGATTTTATTGGAGAGATTAATCCACATTCCAGTGGCCAGCACAGGTGGATATTAGTAGCCAGAGATTACTTCACTAAGTGGATTGAAGCAGTCCCTACAAGGAAGGCTGATCACAATGTGGTCATGAAGTTTTTAACAGAAAATATCTTCACCAGATTTGGTTGTCCACATAAGCTAATCACAGACAATGCAGCAGCCTTTAGGGCCAAAGAGTTGGTGGAAATGTGTGATGCAATGGGCATTAAACTTGTTCATTCCACCTCTTATTATCCACAAGGAAATGGTCTAGCAGAATCCTCTAATAAAAGCCTGATCAGGATAATTAAAAAACTGTTAGAGGACAATAAAAGGAATTAGGATTCAAAGCTCAAGTATGCACCATGGGCCGACAGAGTGACCATTAAGAGATCTACAGGGAGTTCTCCATTCAAGCTGGTATACGGCGTTGAGGCTATATTCCCAATTCAGTTAACTCTCCTCCCTGTGGCAAAATTCCTTCAAACAGAGCAGGACGAAGATGAAGACATGGCAGGAAGAATCATTGATTTAATAGAGTTGCATCAAATTAGAGAACAGTTGGTTGAAAAAGCTGCAGCGCATCAGAGAAGCATCAAGGAAGCCTTCGATAAAAAGGCAAAAAGAAATAATTTTCAGATTGGTGACTTGGTGCTGAAATGGGATGCATTGAAGGAAAAGAAAGGCAATCATGGGAAATTTGATGCTTTTTGGACAGGGCCTTTCATCATTTCACAGGTTCAAGGGAACAACACCTTCATGCTGAAAAGTATGGGAGGTGAAACAGTTTTTGATGGCCCAGTTAATGGGCGGTTTTTGAAAGATTATGTTGTTTAAGGTCTTTGGCCTTAAAGGCTGTAAATATTTTGTTTTATTCAGTTTTCTGTTGTATGCTTAGTTGACTCCATGCCCAATGGACACTAGGCAAGTGTTTTTAAGCTCGTTTTGTACGAAGGCATTGGTCTGTAGGTTCTTGAGACCTCACAGGGAGGATCTCATCCCCAGAAGGAGCCAGTGTTAGCTCTGCTACATACTTCAGCCTTTGGGAGGATCAAATATCAGCGTGGTCACGTGTTTATGCTCAGAAAAGACAGATCGCAGCAGTCTTCTCTTCCTTTTCCTTCATGCCCATTATAGTCTTAATAATCCCGCTATTTCCGTTTTCTTCCCGTTGCGGTGCTATTTAATTGCTATCTCACATTTTCCTGCTGCCTCCTAGCGCCACTTGACTTCCGTGCCCTGCTTTCTCCGTTACGCTCCGTGTCTTCTTCGCTGCGATATTGCGATGCGATCTGATCGCTATCGCATATCACATCTGTGTGTGTGTTTTTGGTCCCGCCCTTTGTCTCCCTCCGCGTTGCGATTTTACGATGCGATGTAGCATTGTGATGCGATGCGATATAGTCGCTATCGCAAATCGCATCCATCTATGTCTTAAAGTTTCATCGTGTCTTCTGCCGATTGCGATTTCACGATGCGATCTGATCGCAAATCGCAAATCGCCCAATCCAACAGTTGTATCAAGGCTTCCCCCTTATGTCTTCTGGATGCGATATCAGGTGCTGGACCCGATATAACTCACTATTCCTTTGTATAAAATCTCATGTCCACTCGTCCTCTTCTGATAGTATATTTGCCATATTTCATAGCTTTCACCGCGAGACAATCTCCGCCGTCCATCTTTGCCATCCAATGGTTAATAGCTATAACCGGCCCATCACCCATTTTCAATGACATATTTGTATTTTAGCAGCCCTGTGCGCCCGAAAAAGGAAGACTTCTATGATCCAATTACTCTTTGCAGTTAATACTTCAGCTACCACATTCAAGAGCAGAATGGCCGAAGGACAAAAAGGACCAGCCTCGAGCAGATCAACACATTTATCAGTTATGGAATTCCACTCAACCTGCTTGAGAAGTACAACAGAACAACAAAAGGCCATCTTCGGCTATCAAAACAGTCAGAATGATTCAGAAAACCCATATCAAGCTATAAATGTGGTTGGTGATCCATTAAGACACCTCCACGCATACCCTAGCAGGGATTTTTGTAAACAAATTCTGTATATACTGAGAAAAAAGGATGTAATCAGTTGATGAGTGTTAGATGAGAGTTGATATGTTGTAAGGCTCAACTTCTGGAGACTGTAACTGTTATGCAACCTGCAGCGTCTGGTCTTCATTTCCAACTAATACAAGCTTCTTTTGCTGGCATTTGCTTACTTTCCACTTCTTGTTGTTCCAGGCTATGCTTGTTTTGCAGTTGTTGATGTGCTGTTGATTTTTAGCAGTAGAGGGGCTGTCATCCCACCTCTATGTTAGAATTTAGCTGTTTCATCTAAATCGCTTGCAGGTTTCTATTGTTTAAATGCATAGAGAGCTGTCATCCTGACTGTGTATTAAATATTAGATTTACAGATCTTTAAACTGATTGCAGCTGGCCATCGCAGGGTCCTGTGCATCTGCTGGTGTGGTCAGTCTTCTCCATTATCACCTTTTCCTTAAACTGAGTAATTGGTGGTTAAAAGCCTTGTAGTCTGGGAGTGTTCACCCATGTCTGGGGTCAATCATAGTAGGAGTGGTTATCTGGCTTGAGTATGCAACATTTCTTTCATTCA
>APFE031018301.1:0-23096 GCA_000404065.3 Pinus taeda
AAGGGGTCTCATCACGAGCCAGCTTGTTCAGTTAAATTACAACCAGTGAATGGCATTGTCAACAGCTGGCCACCAAACCAGGACAATGGCTTTTTATCTTACAAAATAAGGAAAAAGGAAAAAGTAATGCAAAAAATATGGGAACATATCTTTTGGATTCATTCTTTTTAATTATACTCTGAAATGGATGGAATAATGAATGATCAAATGGTTAAAAGGTAACCCTGTCGAGACTATAGACATTTGTTAGCAGCAAAGGCTCTACCTATGACAAAGGAGTAATTATAAAAGCTAAGTTGGAAAAGTCTTTTATTTTATCATTATCAACCAATTAAGGTTTATTTAAAGCTTAGAATTTATTTAATTTTAAGAAGAGAAAAGAAATAGCAAAAATAGTTATCATTATATTCAGAATTTATGATTACTTAGTTATATTAGATTTTCTCTATCAAGGTTTCCATATTAAGAAAGTTAAAGTATTATATTACTTTCTCAGAGATAATTGTTTCTTCCAGTGAATCGCCAATTGTTGTGTTGTACAACAACCCCCCATTTCATAAAATTTTTATACAAAATCATAATATGAAATGGGTCCCTTTTAAATTTAAACTTAGCCAGATGTGTAAATAAATTGGTATTAACCCATCATAAGAAAACCCTTATTAAAAGGCTTAAGGTAAATGAATAATTTAAAAGCCTTTTGAATAGAAATAAAAGTGTGACTTTAAAAAAATTATAAAACTCTTCGTTATTGCAATAAATCGATCAGAAGATCGCATATCGCAATAACAAAGGAAACTTACGAAAAAGCACATTCATTCTCTCCGATCTGAAAAGGCAATCGCAATCGGAGATCGAAGATATCAAATGCCAAACACAATATAAAGTAGCCCTTTAATTCCTCTGATGTGATAAAACATATCGCAATCGGCAAATCGTTGATGACAACAACAAGCCAACACATGATCGAAGGCGGGCTCAAATCCTCCGATGCGATAAAGCATATCGCAGTCGGCAATCAGCAATCGGCGAAATCACAATGACAGAATAATAAAGCCCGAACCTATCCTCCGATTGCGATGTATTAATGAGACGCACATCTCGAGAATATATTTAAAAGGTTTGCATGCTTTGTATCACCTTTTGGTGATTGGAGATATTTAAAACAAACATTAAAGCCTTTCCCTTAACGTTACCGATCACCAATTTGCGATTTACCTCTGATTATCCATCAAAGAAATCTAAGCCACTCTTGAATGAATCATTCACCATATAAATGACATGGTGGGCATTTAAAACCTTCTTACCACGATTGACAGGTTAAGCGGCTAATCAATGAAGGAGTTAAGGGTAGATCTTTCCTTTAGATTTTATCCACGGCAATCTTATTATAATCCACTATCACCTGCTGATCGACGTAACTCTTTTTCATTATCATATTGGTCTGTAGCAGCATTTCTCTGTATCACGGTTTTTCAATTACTTTTGCAGAATTCCTCTGAAATCAAAAATTTGAAACAAATGGGAAATAAATCAAATAAATCCGCAGCAACGACTCCTACAACAACAGCGCATCCAGCCAAAGATCCTGGACCAAGTAAAAAAGGGTTAATCTCAAACACTACATGCCTCGATTTAGGAAACACTAGCTGGGAGAGCATCTATAATCTAATAGAAGCAGAAGAGCCTAAGGAAATATCAGAGGAAGCCACAGCTGACTCGAGTAACAAATCGAAAGCATCCCTCAAAGATTTAGCTTGTTCATCTCTGCACATAATAGCAGCATGAGAAAAAATCCTTCCATATACTAACGTAGTGAGATGGTTAGTAGAAGAAATTTCAGTCTCAAACAGAACATTTTGTACAACTGACGAGAGGATATTTGGCTCGTTTCAGCCTGATGATCTAAGGAAAATGTATCACTTACCTGAGCTTGAAAAGCGGTATAACAAAGCCTTCCTTGAAAAATTTGCAAAGGAAAACGAGTCAGAGTCGGGTCCGATTAAGCAGTGGAGACATTTTCCCGAGAAGCACAAACACGAATCATCAGGTAAGTACTATGTGGACTCATTGGCTTCTCCTTACTGTTATGTCGGGGCTATGATGTGTACAATGTGGGGAATACATGACTTTGCTAAGTTCACCATTGAAATGGTCCCTCTGATGGAGGCAGCAATCAATAGCTATGTGATGGATTGAGCAAACATTTTGTCCAACAAATTAGCCACAGCAATTCTCGAATTTAGATCAAATGCACGTAAAACTACCAAGACCATTCCCCCTTTTTATTACATTGCCTATATTATGGGTACTCTTTGCTTTAATTCTGAATATCTGATACTTGGATGGAGATGGACTCCCCAAGACCTTAAGCCAATCCATATTTATCATCAACTATTATAGAAGGCTCACTACAAAAATCATTTGTATAAAATTTGCAATGGTTTTATGTTACCTGTGTATTATGCTATTTTTTATAACCCTACCCCCAGGATTTCTGAGGAAGCAAGGATCGACTTGACTACAGTAGGTAAATGGTTCAGAGAAGACAAGTTTACTTATATAAGGCTTTTTGGTAGCCTTACAAAACCCCATGTCCTTCCCTTGTATGTGTCTGATAAGCTGTTAGCTCGGGAATTAGCCTATCAGATAACAATAGAAGGGACATCCAAAACCCTTAGAAATTCCAAGAAACAGGTTTGGCCTACATTCCCTTTAAGATGTAGTGTTTTCACTCTTCATGATTACAAACATGCAGAAAAGGAGGCAGAAAAAATACAAATGCTAAATCTTGCAACAATTCCCAATAGGCAATATGATCCAAGAAAAGTTGCCTATAATGTTCTTGAACAAGCCAAACTCACAAAGTTTGATCATGAAAAGGATGACTTCGATGACCTATTTTCCTCAGCTGAATCACTATTTCGGGTAAAATCATTAGTCAGGATCAGGTATCAAGATGAAGGAATGAAATGTTTAATATGTTTAGAGAACAGAGGTTGCAAACTCTGCCTCTAGACTTGTTAGCCACCACCCCAACAATCCAATCAAGCGAACCCGAACAACAAACTATTGACAAATCTCCTGTAGTGGGAAAAGTTCCTGAGAAAGAAAAAGCACCAGAACAGGAGAAAGAACGGGGAAAAGGCAGTGAACACATGGAGATAGATACTAAGATTGATCCCAAGCTTCTTAAAGAATGGCAACAGTTTGATTCCATTATAAGCAATCCTGAGAATTTGCAGGGTTTTAGCACGCCTGAAGTGACAATTGGTCACAAGACAGCAACAAATATGGTTCCAACTGAAGGAACCAGCAGCCTACCCATAAGTTAAGATGTAGAGATAATTCCTAAGGATCCAGTGGATGAAATCGTTTTGCATATAGAAGAAATGCCACCTTTAAATGTCTTCTATAGCCCTAAGCATAGTGTTGTAGTAAAAAGACAAAGGAAAAAGAGAAGGATTGATCAATCTTCCATTTTATCTGCACAGACAGAGATGGCTAATGTGGTATGGAAAGAAGAATTCAATCCTTCCGAAGACCTCACAAAACTCTCTCAATATGACAGGGCATACTCAGCAGCTACTATGGATAAAGCATCAGAGGTTAGAAATTTACTTAAAGAAAAAGATCAGACAATTGTTTCATTGGAGGCACAGGTATCTGAAAGATAGTAGAAGATAGAGTAGTTAGAACAGCAATTGGCAGCACAACAGCAATTAAACAATCAACTAAATGAGCAATTTCTCAAGGAGAAGCAAAGGATAGACCAAAGTGCAATTCAGAAACAAAAGGAACTATCCCTAGCACTGGCCAAGCTGAAATCAATGAATGAACAAATGAGTAAAACAAAAGATGAGCAAATCACTCAACTATCACAACAAATAGAAAAGTTCAAAAGTTTTCCTCAACCAGCAGAGTTCAGATCCGAAGCTCTCCAAATCAATAAAGCATTGATTAAACAGTTAAATTTACTATGTCATAATATTTCCCTTGCTCATCCCCTCTATGAGATTTCTTCATCAATGATTGACAAATTAGTTGACACAAGGTAGAATTTGGAATAGGCCAATGAGACATTAACAAACTTTCTTGCCTGGGAAGAAACTAGTGAAGGGCAAGCTGGAAATCTACCTAGAATTCTAGAATGACACAAGGAAATTCTTTTCCTAGAATGGAAATCACAATTGATGAAAGCAGAAAGGGAAACTTCAAGATGTAGATCAGCAATTAGTAACTTGATTGAGTTAATTAATGATACTCTTTATCTATCTAATTTGATTTCAGAATGCACTCCAAGTAAATTACCATCAGCTAAAGCACTGGAACAATCATGCAAACATGATTTAGAATAGAAGGAGAGATTAATAGCAGGCATCCAAAATTTAACTTGGGACACCTTTTGGTTCTTCCTAGTTAAACCATACAGTCAAAAGGCAACACTGAAATGTTTAATCGATGCAATCAGTTACATGATTCCCGAAATTCATGATGCTACGTATTCAGCCCAACTGCATTCACGTCTGAGTCACCCTCCAGAATTGCAACCAATGCTTGCTATCTGCCAGCTCAAGCCAAAGGATGATCGGCCTAAACAGTGAATCATTCTACCGACTACAAGCATACTCATTTCAAGGAGATTTTCATGATTTGGTTATACCACATCATAGCATTTTTATTTCATAATTAGTTAGCTTAGATAGTATTTATAGACCCTTTCATGTCTTTAGAAAATGTCCTTAATTTTTGTATCAAAAATTGGATCAAGAGTCACACTATTGTGCTTCTAATATATATATTTTTTATGAAGACTGGGCCTATATTCTGAATTTTAATGAAGAATACTTTGATGAGATATGCACTACTGCTTTTTGTAAGAGTATTTCTAAGTTTGAAAACGGAATCTGAATGCAATTGATATTGGGAAGGATTCAAATTATGTATGGTACTATTATCTATGTCTTTGCTCCATTCTTTTATATGAATCAACATTTATTCAATCTTGCTATCATTTGATATATGTATGCTTTTTAATAGTAGTCCTTATACTTATCACTATTGAATGTTTAAGGAATGTTATTCTTTAAATCATATTTATGTCAATGATATATGAATAATAGTGTAATAATGTTTTAATGATTAATTTATTCAACTACTTGAACAAATTAATTATCATATGAATTAATGTTTTTATTTATCAATAGAGTCATCTATATGCCTATTTGTAGATAAAGATCATCAAAAATTACACTAAAGTGGAAATTTCCCGGGATAGATTAGTTGTCTATAATTTTGCATTTTAGAATAATTCATCCATCATTATCATTAGATAATAGAAAATCAACCACTTATCCATCCTATTTACAAATCATTGGGAAACTGGTCCCATTATATCCAGTTGGAGCCACCACACCAAACGGAAAAGGCGCTGCCTCTGATGTCCAGACCAGGTAGTTTTCCTCGATGTTGATGCAGCGATTTTTGAGGCATCAACACCTCCTCACCTCAGCATAAACAGATTTTGACAGCCATTGATTAATTTACCAAATGGATAGAAGTCATCCCTTCTAGACAAGCCACAGACTCTGTCATTATCTCATTCCTTGAAAACAATATCCTATCAAGATTTGGATGCCCCAAAATCTCATTACTGATAATGCAACTACTTTTAAATTCAAGAAAATGGTAGACTTTTGTAACAAATATCACATCACCCTTGGCCATTCCACTGCCTATTACCCTTAAGGTAATGGACTTGCAGAATCGTCTAACAAAAGCCTTGTCAACATCATTAAGAAACTGCTAGAAGACAACAAGAAGACATGGAATAAAAAGTCGATCAATGCCTTATGGGTGAACAGACTAACTACCAAAAAGTCCATTGGTATATCTCCTTATCAGTTAGTATATGGAATGGATGTTGTTTTTCCATCCTCTTTAGGAATACTAGAGATGAATATCATCCAAGAGTTGCAAGTAGAACTTAATGATATCCAAAGAAGGATAAATCAGACAATACACTTGCAGCAAACCAGAGAAGAAGTCTATGTTAAATCACAAGTAATCCAGGATAAAATCAAAAAGATTTTTGACAAGAACACTAAAGCTGATGATTTTTACATAGGTGATAAAGTTCTGAAATGGGATTCTAGAAGAGAAGATAAGGGTAAACATGGAAATTTTGATTTTCTGTGGCAAGGCCCTTATGTTATTTATGGTTATAGAGATAATAATGCATTTTTTTTTAGAGAGTTAGATGGAACAGATCTACCAAGAGGACCTGTCAATGGTAGAATGTTGAAGAATTACTTATCCATAGATTAACAGTAGTTCACTTTACTTTACTCATTGTATATAACATTGCAAAGTTTAGTTTGGATTGGATGGTAATTTTTCGAAGTTTAAGCCTAGAGAGAAAGCCCTGAGCATTGAAGGGTTCACCATCATAAGTATGAATAAAGCAGAATCATAGAAGAGCGGTTTACAAGTTAACTTTAGCCACAGTTTCAAAGGCTGTTGATCTTAAAGTTCTTAACATTTCACTAGGAAATGTCATCCCCATGTGGAGCCACTATTAGGGTCCTATAATAATAGGATTCATAATTTTGAATTGGCTACGGTTAGTCTTGTAATATTTTACATACTTTTTCTTTTTGCAAAATGTTTTCCATATTAAAATTAAAAAATGTAAAGGAGGTATGTCCTAAAAGAATAAACAAATGACAAAAAGAAATAAAAAGATTAAAAAAGTGAAAAATATGAACCCCAAAAAGAAATAAAACAGATCATGAAAGTGTGCAAATTCAAATGCCACTACTTTTTACTTTACTATGCAAAATAAGGTGGTGCGCAACCTATTATAAATGCCACAATCCATGATGGTCAAATAGCTTAATCTTGACTCGTTCATGCTTTAAATTTCATGTTGATAGATAGAGATTGAAGATCTAGCCAAATTGTTTAACCTTGGCAGATCAGTAGTTAGGTAGAGAATAAAAATGACCTCATCAATTTAATCTGAGCCATTGGAAGTTATAAGGTTAGAATTAGATAGTTGCTTGTCAAAAGAAAAGGAAATAAAGGGTCAACAAGTTCAAATGCACCCAATAAAATGAAGAAAAAATGTTAGGATAAATAAAGGGTAGGTAGAAGAAAGGTTGCAAATGTACAAGGTTGCTGAGTCAAAAGCACATTTATCATGCTTAATCCTATGTTTCATGTGCAAGAGCCTTTATGAGAAAGAAAAGATGTTCACAGGCTGGTTTAACTAATTTCCCCTTATCTCACTATGCCCCCACATGCTTATTTTCTAATTTCCCCATTATCCCTTTATCAGTTATAAATCCCATTTTCCTTTCGTTTTGACCCTTGCCCCTTGGTTTCACACATTTCCCTAGTAATTTCCCTTCAAAAATCATCCCCCTACCCAAAACCCTTTTCCCTAGTGTGAAACTCATTTCCCATTGCAAATATTACCTTCCCCCCTTATTAATTTCCATATTTCCCTTCAAAAACCCATAAAAACCCCCTTATCCTAAATTTTTATCCCCCCGCATTATCAAATTAATTTCCCCGCTTTATATTTTCCCGACAAACTCTTTTTTTAACCCACCAACCCTGGGTATGGTTAAAAACGTTGCCACATAAACCCTGGTCCCACTTTATTAACCTGTTGCTTATATTTAATCTTGACCTTATACACTAATTAATTACAATTTGTTGTAATTAAACCCCGAGCCCCACAAATCCCTTTCCTAATTCCCTCTATGCAACTTAACCATGCAACAGTCGTCCGATCTCCTACCCCCAGATCTAACGGTGTGCATCCATATCGAGCGACTTCATTATCTACTCGATAACAGCTCGAGAGCATGCGAGATTCGCGGTTTTCCCTGGGCACTATTTTGCTACGTGGTGACATCAGGTGAGATCGCGTGCTCACGAAAAATAGCTCCTGCCATCCAAAAGTGGTGCGATGGCCTAGAAAACCACCTCCCCGCCAAATCCAAAAACTACCCATTGTTCATTCATAATTTCCGTGCCAAAATGTGACTGTTACCCATTAAAAGGCCGGAAAAGCCAATTCACTCTTTTCGCTCATTTTCACTGCAACTGTTGCTCAAGCCATTTGCGACACCCTGAACCTGAAAACAACCGAATTGACCATTGTTTGCCACTTGAAGAAGCTTCGGACACCCAATTCAACCAGTTCACAGTTGAAGCCACCATACCCTCTACAATCACCATTGAACCCAGTTTGCAAGCCAAACCACCGATTTCCAAGTATTCTTGGGAAAACCAGAATGACCCTTCAATTTGAAAATGCACAATCTAATTGAAAGCTTAATTAATTGAAATAAATTAAGAAATTTTCCTAAATTGAAGACAAACTTATTTGTATACCCCAAACCCTCCTTTTACAATTTGTAATTGCTCACTCACTATACCAGAAACTCCTAAAACCTCACTTCTAGAACTTCTACCAGCCTAATTCATATCTATAAACCCAATTATGGCTTCCCAAACCTCCCTAGATGTGAGACCTCTGCAAACTCTTCACCTGGACATCGATCACTTTGCATTAGCAAATAGAGATTTTCAAATAAAGGATATTGCTTACCCTGCTTACCTTCTAAAGCTCCACTACTAGAGTAAGGATAGATTCTTAAAACAGAACGATGAAATCCACCTTTGGGAATCTAATTTGCCCAAATATTTGTTTCCAGAAGTACCCATTCCCAGACATCATTCATTTATGTCATGCTTGCTACATTCCTATCCAAAGAGTTGTTGTCATCCCTAACCAACAAGTATTATTTACCATCACTGTAGAATCTATCAACCAAATGATTCAGGTCCAACCAAGCCCTAATGAGACCCCACTGTCTATTGGAGACTTGTTGGACCTATATGTCAAGTTAGACCTAGCCAAAATAGCCCAAATTTTCAAAACTTGCATCATAGAGGAATGTCATACTCCCATAGATAGTCCCCCTTATGCTGCCACCATTTTTTCATAAAGGGGCAGATAGATTATTACCATGTTGTCTTGCATCTTAGGATATACCACAGATGAGCATGTGGATGAGGTTGTCTTGGCCTTTCTTTCCATCTTTAGCCTAGGCAAGCCTCCTGTTGTTATTTATAACTATGCTTGGTTCATTGTAAACAGGATGCATGAACAATTCACCAGACTAACAACTGAGAGAGTTTTCAAGTATTCTTTTGTATTATTTCATATGTTTTTATATTATCAATCAGATAAATTCCCTGTCAGCATCTAGAAGTTGGATACCAAAGGAAATCCAAGGTCAGTTATTCATTGGACACCCTTGATCCAGAAATACTCCACGTCATTCACCTATAAGGACTTCATTGATTCATTTGTCCATCCAGTCAGGAACATGTTAACCTGTAGTCCTCAGCCCAAAATCAGCCAAGAGATCAAGAGGGTCTTACAGTTGACCAAGAACAGCAAGGTGGGAGACTGGTATCTGTACCAGAACCACATAGAGATTAGAATTTATGGATGCCAACTTGCCCCTTACAAACTGCCCAAATACCTCCCTATGAGGATATTTGCACTAGAGTATTTTAGGCAGATCATCAATTCTGATGAAGTCAACTTCCTATCAGCTAGGAAGAAAACCCAATTCAAAATGAAAAATCAATGGGGCCCCTTCATTTGTAATAACAGAGAATCTGGACCAGAGGCAGACAAGATGTTACAGCAAATGAAGTTCAAAAACAGCTTTATGTGGCAATATGACCCTTATGGAGTCATAAATAAGCTGAGAATCAAGGTCAAATTGGGACCTTTCATCCACATCCTAGACCGAATATTGAGAGGTTTTTCAACCAATCAAAATGGTCGGAAAACACTCTAATTGACATGGATAACACAGTAGTGGATGTAGAAAATACAATGATTGATGTAGAGAAACAAATTGATGAGAGTTCTTCCCTGGAGGTTCCAGAACTAGGGGAACCTTATAAACCCCAACAAATGAGGAGAGAAGTGCAAAGAGAAATAGGGGGAGGGTTCCAGTTCTGTTATGCAAACCACAGATGAGTAGTTTGAGCTCAGGAAGAGGCCCAAGCTAAATCCTGTAACTGAACAGGATGACACCATTGAATCGGTGGAAATACTGACACTAATACAATGGTGGAAAGAAGCAAAGGCACAGTTGCTTCAGGAGAAACACAACAGCCTTCAACATCTAACACTCAACTGATTGAGAGACAGCTTAGTGTTGAGGCTTCTTCTTCCACCAGGCCAGCAGATAGAGAAAAATATATCAAGGAAAGATACAAGGAAATCAAATTGAGAAATGAAAAGTTGAAGGTTGAAACATATGCTCAGTACTTCAAGCATACACTAGCAAATCAAAGCAGGTTGATGTCAGCTTTTGACATCAAAGCAAGAAAAATGTAGTTGTCCTTCATGCAGCCAACTATCCAGTAGCCAAATACATCAACTGACTACAAAAAAATAGACTTTGAGGTGTTGGCCAGGGATGTTTATCCTATTGACCAAATATAATTCCACAAGTAGGCAGGAAAGATGATCTACTCCACCTTGACAGGAAAGGCCATGGCTGCACATAAGTTGCAGGGTTCATTAAACAACATTACAGCCTAATAAAAATTGGAAAAAGCCTCCTCACAGGCCAAGGACAACAGGATCAAGTCATTGTAGGACTTGGTAATTGAGCTAGGACATGATCCCAATGACATCATGGCTACCGAGAAATTGAACAAGAAGAAGAATAAGGACATTGCAGCTCTCAAAAAACAACTGAAACTTCCTCATTCATAGCACCCACAAACAAAAGAGGTTCTGGAGAGCCAAACACATCAGAGGAGATGATGGACCTAGTTTTACAATTAAATGATCAATTGAAGGAAATGGAAAAGGAGTTAGATAGATTGATGCAGTTAAAACAAGCTTGTCTTGAGACTGCCCCTGCCACTGTTATCCCAGCAGTTACTACTACAGTACCTTCCACTTTGGCAACATCATTAGCTCATACATTTCCAACGGCTACAGCATTTCTAGCTTCTACAACGTCTACATCAGCAACAGGGTCAACAGGTGATGAGGCTAGCAAATTGGTCAAGGCGATGGAAGACATGTCCATTCAGACCATAGAAATGAACAAGCTCAAGGAAAAGGTGACCAGTCTAGAGACTAACTATAAGCTTGCACAGATTATGCACAAAGAAGAAGTGCAAAAATCAACCAAGATGAATGAAACAATAAAAAACTTGGAGAAGGAATTGACTTTAAAGGAACCCCTTGGATAGGCTAAGGAACAATTATGGGCCAATACCATTGACTCTATCAATGATATTTGGCCATCCATTCAAGTAGTTTTTGAGCAAATTGACTTGGTGAAAGAGTCTACAGAAGCCATACAGAGAGTGAAAACAGAATTGGGAGATATGCCAAAGGAAGCAACAAGGATCATTCACTTCCTTAACTCCAAAAATAAGTATGAATTGCAGGAATTAGAGATACCTGACCAGACAGGTACGACACTGGAAGTAAAAAGGGTCCTCACCAAGAGGAATTTAATGCTAAACCTTGAAGATAAGTGCCAAACCATGCAACTGGTAGACAGGCTCATGGTTAAATTTGAAGTTTTGAGGAAAAAGGGTCTGCCCAATCCCTTAGTAATAAATGATAAGTTAATGACACAAGAGGACTACAATAGAAGAATTAGAGAAGTGACCAGGGATCAAGTGAACACTTCATTTATGAAGGGGATGCCAACTAGCAAGGCTCCTATACCAAACTTTTGAGAACTTGTTTTACCTCCAGCATGAGGTAAAACACCTTTTTGTGAATAAGCCCATTTTTGCCAAGTACACGGAGACAGATGAAATTTATAGGAAAATGATAAATATCCAATTACCAGATGTAGAAACATGGGAGAAATTGAATGACTTATTGTAGAAATACTCAGTCAAAATGTAAAAATGTACAGTAAGGGTAAAAGGCACAATAAAAGGATAATGATAGGCCAACTATGTAAAAGAGTATTAGGTAAAAGTGTATCAGTTGAAAGGTCAGAATGTAAAGAACATCCAGCGTGAAAACCAATAGCAAAGCAGAGATTGAAAGGCAAAATATCAGAGCTTAAAGACAACACAACCTAATAAACAGGGACAACAAACAATAGCTCAATAGTTGTCTCTATCTTCTTGCATGAAGATATTTCTTTCTCCTAGATTAATTCCCAAGACAGTTTGGGATATTTTGTAAATTATTTTTGTATAAATATTTCATAATTCGAAGTATTGAGGGTGGATTGCCATACATTTGTAGAGTTATTTTTATCATAAACCTAAGGGTTATTGTACCAATTTTTCAAGTCAGCAGACTGGACCAAGTAATAAAGAGATTACATTACAGGATTCATGTGTTGAGCTATTACATTGAAGTATTTTCTTTGTCAAATTTGTCATTTTCTTATGTGTTTTCACAAACTTGAATGTTATCTAAAGTTGAATGAATTAACTGGAAATTTATCTCAAAATTTGTTTAAGTACACTCTGTTTTGAACAGTTGGTCATTTCCATGTTTTCTTCTAATATCCGGATATGAGAATCCTTAATTTCTCTCCCATCCCTGTTTACCTCTTTCACTTTGTTCATAATTCGGACTAAGGAACCCCTAATTGCTCCTTGGATCCGATTGAAAACCACTTCACCATCCGACCTTTAGATTTGAAGTAACTCTGTTATCTTTCCCTGTAGACACAATTTTTAGAACTTGATCTAGTCCTATTTGCTTGACATTTGACCCCATAGCCCAATGGTAAAAGACACCCCTCTTTTCATCTAAGTAAGTGATCCCACCACCAAATCCAAATCAAAACCCAAGTACACCCATAACTAGCCTAAAATCAAATAAATAAACAAAATTAAAACATAAAAAGGGAGCCCTCTCTGAGCACTAGGAAGGCTAGATCCTAATCTCCAAAGTAGGTTTGTGGTTACCTCCAATCCTTTCTTTCTAATCAACTCCAGAGAAATGTTGAAGTGATAACACCTTAAATTGTTTCTTACTACCCTCTTCTGGAGTATTTGTTTTTCTCTTGCCTCAAGATGAGTGGCTTGCACACACACCTCATCTAGATTATTGGGATTAAACATAAGGATAGTATGTCGAAGGTAACTGTGTAAACCCCCTTTGTACTCCAGCAACATGTCATGTTATTGCAAATATACACCTAACATTAAAGACATTTTTCTAAATTATTGGGTCTAATCTTGCACATTTTGACCTTTAAGTTGTCTAAAGCTCTACCAATTCATGATGGCTTTCTGCATATATGCTAGAGGGTAAAGTTGTCTTTTAATTGCAGTAATGAAATCAGACCAAGAAATTGAGATCTTACTGTGTTTTTTTATTATCTCTTCTTGTGTCTTTGATTCCCACCATACTAGTGCTACACTCTCCAGCCTCAAGGAAGCTAGTTGAATCTTTATGTCCTCATCTTGAAGGTTTTGAATTCTGCAATAGACCTCCAACAGAAGAACCCAATTTTCAATCTTCTCTGCATTCACTTCACCATTATACATGGGCAGTTCAAATTTAACATCAATTTTTAATAGGGGTCATTTACTAGTTCCTTTTGAGGTATGTTGATGAGTATAAGGGTTGTATTAGTGGAAGAGGGTGAAGATGTCTATGAATATGAATATGAAGATGATGGTCGAGAGGGTGGAGGTTTACCTCCATTTCCATTACCTCCTCCTCCTGAAGAATCTTCTCCTCTGGGAAGCTTGGAGCTTTCACCCTGCAATCTAGTATTCCTTTCTTCATAGAGGACCTTCACAATCTCTGTCATATCAAAGAAAAACCTCCTAAAGACCTTCTCATCCTTTGTCATGTTTGTAGGCTCTCCTTCATGAGACATGCTCACTTAAGCCTCAACTGCAACTTGAGGAAGAACTAGTGGTGGAGATTGTGGCAACCTTGCACTCCTTCTCCTTGACCCAACTTCAAGGCTTTCAACCAACTTCCCTTCTCCTCTCTTGAGCTTCAACCTTGTAAGCGTGACATTCACTTGCAAACAGTTAAATCCTTCTTGCATAAAGAAAACCAAGAGCTCTGATACCAAACTTGATTTGAATGGGAAAATTAGTTTTTTTGTGCTAAATTCCTCTTCAGAATATGTAAATTTGCTTAAGGATTCATGAGGTTAATTGCAAGTTTAAACATGAGTTTTTGAGTGTTTTTATGTAAATTTTATGTACAACTTAACATTATAAAAAAAAAAAAAGACTAAACAACAACATATAACAGACATGAACATCACCAAAAATAGTATCACAGCAACACATGACGAAGGATTTCACCCCGCTTGGGCTACATCTCCTTGGTCCAGCTTCCAATGGCTTGGTGCTCCCTATTATGCTAAAAAATGTGAATACATTAGTTTACAATGCTTAGATAGCTCTGAAAATTGTTCCAGTATCTCCAGAATGCCCAAAAATGCCTGTGTAGCCTCTTTTTGCTCCTGATTTGGTCGAAAATTAAAGAATTTATGGCTTTCCCAAGTCTTCTTCTAATCACACTGCAAATTCCCCAAAACCCGACACCATCCTACAATTTTGCCCCAAATTGCGCTAACGAAGTGCCAATTTTGTCGATTTCTAGGTGCAATTGTTGAGCACGTTAAATTTCCTCTAACGGCTTAATTCTGAATTTTTTGGCCATATAGGGTCCACATGTGCGGGGCTATGGCCAACGGCTCGCCCCCGCCGAATGGGCCCTACTCCATTTGTTGGTGAACATATGGGGTGGTGCATCCAAGGATTGGCCCCCATGGGCTGGCCCTTTCCCCAGAATGGTGCGCCCATAAAATTGAAATAAATTTCGTGGACATAGTTTGTTAAGAACTATTGTCATGACGCATTGGTAGGAAGCTTTGGACTTGAGCTTAGAGGTCATGGGTTCAACCCCCACTGCTGCTACTCGGACTTCAACCAAAATTTTGGTGGCCCCCGGGCTGTCTCATGGTGGCCTCTGGCTGGGCCACGTGTCAGCCCATGGTTGGCCACCAACCATCCAATAAAAATTCACCAAATTTGAACCAATAGAAAATTTCCACTTGGCACAATACCATTCACCAACGGAAGTTGACCAATCAAACTTGCCCCCTCATCCTTCACATTCAGTGCCACATCAGTAGTACGGACTACTGACAAGGCTATCACATTTTGCAAAAATTTGCCTATTTGGGAAAACGAACAGAACATTATGCTAGGATCATATGGCATCCCTTTCACGCAAAATGAGTTGTGCTAGATTCAAGATGATGAGCAATACACAGTCGTTCAGGTTTCACAACGATCCGACAACTTTGAATTTTGAGCTATTTTTTTGAGCACCTGATCATTGCTCAAGATGGAAGATTGTTGGTGGATAAATATCAGTGGATCCAGTGACTAAACCAACAATAATGTTGACATAGGACTGGACCAAGTTGTATCGAAAGGGAAAGAGCACAATCCAGTTGTGTGTCTCAAACTCAATATTCCTAAATGTTTCAGGAGAAGATACAACGAAATCTTTGTAGGACAAGTTAGGGACTTTGTATCAATATATGTCCTTGGGAAATAAATTCTTCCTACGGAAGAATTTGCATAACCTGAGGATGAGGGATGGGGACTCAGTGACAGAGCATCTGAACACCTTCAATACTATGGTAACTATGTTATTATATATTGATATTAATATTTCAAATGAGGATAAGTGCATCTGTCTATTCTATTATCTGTCAGATTCGTGGGATAGTTTGGTTGCTGCTATAGGTAGTAATAAAAGTACCTTGAAATTTGATGAATAAGTCTCATACGTGTTGTCAGAGGAGATGACGCAGAAAAATATGGAGAAACGGAATGAAGATGCCTTATTTGTAAGAGGACGGTTTGAGAACAAAAATAGAAATAAGTTTCCAAGTGGGAGATATGAATCTATAGGGAGATATAATCTCCAGGAAAATTTGTAAAGCTATGCTGGAAATGTGGAAAAGAAGGGCACTACAATAAAGATTATAGATCTAAAACTCATGAGAAAGGAAATGAATCTAATGACGCTCCTTCTGTAGAGGCAAAAACTAACTGAAATGAAGGTATGGATGTGTACTTGGCTTCTTCAAGTGCACACGTAGATAATAAGGCGTGCTTGATTAACTCAGGTGCATCCTTTTACCTCTCCCCATAGGGAGTGGTTCTACGAATATGATAAATATGATGGTGGTGATGTCTTCCTAGGTGATGACAATGAGATCAAAATCATAGGACAAGGAAAAGTCAAGTTGAAGGTTGTAACTAGAAGGAATAGGACACTTTCTAGTGTTTTGTACATTCCATGATTAGCCAAAAATATAATTCATGTAAACAAGTTGGATGATGGATGCGTAAATACAATGTTCAAGAAAGATACTTGCAAGATTGTTTGAGGAGCATTGATGTTGATGTTGGGAGTTCGAATTGGAACTTTATACAAGATTCTGGGTAGTAATGTTATTGATGGGTGCAACAATTATGTTGCTCCTCAAATTGGAGCGTAAAATCTTGTAGAATATGGTGAAAAGACTATGTTGTGGCATCTAAGACTCAAACATATTGGAGAGAAAAACCCTCATGTACCACATGGTATTGGTATGGTAGAATGCATGTCTAATTTCTCTCTACATTTTGATTTATGTGAACATTTTGTATATGGGAAGTAGAATCAGGTGAGTTTTCCCTCTTGTGCTAAGAGGGTAGAAGGAACATTAAACTTGTGCACAGTGATGTGTTTGGACCTATGTCAGTTCCATCACCAAGTAAATCTGTGTACTATTTCTATTTTATAGACAATTTCTCGAGGAATAAATGGATATATTTCATAAGGAAGAAATCTAAAGAGTTTGACAAGTTTAAAAAATTTAAGGCTCTAGTGGAAAATCAGACAGAGAAGAAGATTAAGGTGTTGAGGACAGATAATGGTGGAGAGTTATGAAAGAACGAATTTTAAGAGTTATATAAGAAGTATGGTATAGCAAGGCAAAACACTACTCCATAGACACCTCAGCAAAATGGAGTTGTAGAAGGGTTGAATAAGACATTGATGGAAAAGGAAAGGAGCATGCTCAATGGTGTTGGATTACGACAAGAATTTTGGGCAGAGGCAATTGATACTGCATGTTACCTATCCAATAGATCACCTTCATAATTATTGAAGGATAACACTCCACATGAGGTATGGATTGGTAAGAAACCCTCTCTCTCACATCCCACTTGGTTGTGATGCATATGTACATGTTCCAAAGGAGAAAAGAACGAATTTGGATAGCAAATCTGAAAAGTGCATCTTTATTGGGTATAAGGATGGTTTAAAAGGTTATAAGCTTTGGAATCCAAAAATAAATAAGGTTGTGAATAGTTGAGATGCAATATTTAGAGAAGTGAAAGATGTCATGAAACAATAAGTTCTTACAAGGGAAAAGGAACCAAAGAAGATGGAGTTTGATCTGAAGGATGGAGATTTAGACTCCACAAAAGAACAAGAATCAGAAGAAGAAGAAGAAGAACCACACATTCCAGTTTTGCAGAGATCAGTTCAGGAAAGAAGGCATCCAGAGAGGTATATTCCATATAATGTATCTGCTACTGATTATGATCCTAAAACTGTTAGGAAGGTAGTGGATTCAAAGGATGGAAAACTCTGGAAGAAGACCATGGTTGAAGAAATGGAAACTTTGGACAAAAATGAGGCTTAAGATCTAGTAGAGTTTCCAGTTGTAAGCAAACACATTAGCAACAAATGGATGGCTAAGAAGATGATGAATGTAGAAGGAAAAGTGGAGAAAATTCAAATCTCGGTTAGTCATAAAAAGTTATTCCCAAGTGCTAGGAATTGATTTTGGTGATATTTTTTCTCCTATTTCCAAGTTAGCTTCTATTAGATTGCTTTTATCTATTGTTTTTTATTTTGATTTTGAAGTAAAACATATGGATGTGAAGACAATATTAAGCTTCATGGGGATCTAGAAGAAGATATTTACATGAAATAACTAGAAGGATTTGCAGTGAAGAGTAAGAAAGAACTAGTGTGCGAGTTAAGAAGTCTTTGTATGGATTGAAGTAATCACCAAGGGTGTGGTATCAAAAAATTGATATGTGTATACAGGGGCTTGGCTGCACAATGAGTAAAGCAGATCATTGTGTGTATTATAAATTAGTTGTCGATCGTGTTATTTATTTGGTCTTGTATGTGGATGATAAGTTGTTGATTGGAAATGGCAGAGAAATTTATCCAGGATGTAAAGACTCAATTGTCCTCTAAATTCAACATGAAGGATCTTGGTGCTGTAAAATTCATTTTGGGCATGTAAATTAAATGAGATCAGGTAAATAGGAAGCTCCAATTAAACTAGAGGAAGTATGTTGAGACAATATTACATAAGTTTAATATGTAGGATAATAAACCAGTGAAGGTTCTTATTCATGTAGGTGTAAAGTTATCTAAATAATAGTGTCCCAAGAAACAAGAAGAGGAAGTGGACATGTCATGTGTTTCATATGCGAGTGTAGTTGGTAGTTTGATGTACACAATGGTTTGTATGAGACCATATATTTCACATGCAGCGGGAGTATTGAATTGGTTTATGTCAAAACTAGGGAAGGAGCATTGGACAACAGTAAAGTGGGTTTTCAGGTATCTGCATGGAAGACCAGGATTTGATGCAAATTGGGTTGGAGATATGGATCAAAGAAGATATAAAAGTGGGTATGTGTTTAACCTATTTGAGGGAGTATTCAGTTGGATGAGCAAGAGACACACCGTAGTGACACTTTCAACTACAAAGGTCTTATACATAGCAGCCACTGATGCAAGCAAGGAAGCTGTTTGGTTCTAGAGATTATGTTCAGGTATGGAGTTTGTATAATGACCTATAGGGTTATATTCTGAATCCAAAGTTCAATTTTCTTAGCAAAGAACCTTGCATATCATTCGAAAACAAAGCATATTGATGTTCAGTATCATTTTGTGAGGACTATGGTTGAAGACAAAAAGGTGTTGCTAGTAAAGGTGGACACTTTGAAGAATGTTGCATATGCATTGAGAAAATTTGAGAGCACTAAGAAGTTTTCTTAGTGTAGAGAAACAATGGACGTTGCGGGCCTAGACCGATGATAGTCAATTCTCGTGGCCCCTTATGTGCAAAGAAAACAACAAGTGGGAGAATGTTGGCTATGTGTTATATTATTTGTATCACTAGCATTAGGTGTTGTTATGTTGAGTTAGGTGCAGTGGGGGGGTTGTAGGGGGGTGGTATTCCCCTTGCATGGGATTTGAGGCAACACCCCAATTTTTTTTATTTTGGATGGATCCACCCATGGTTTTTCACATGGTTTTATGCATGATGGTTTTGCCCATGGTGTTTTGTAGATATGATTAAAGGAACTATGATTATGTTATAATCCAGGGCTAATGGGTTGTAGGTTTAGGAATGATATAACATGTATATAATGTATTATAACATAGAACAATATAATGAAAAATAAATCTGGTTTCCCTGGTTTGAGTTCCAGGACAAAAAAATATGTGTGTATGTTTTATGTTCTCATCATTGTATATTTGTAGTTTCTTCAGAATTCGTTTGTAGGTAATTTTCGTACAGGGTTAAAACCTTCATATCAGGAGTAAAGGGAAAAGCAATATGAAGTAATATATATTCAAAAGATTGAAGAAGAGCTCATAACTGAGATTTTTATGGTCAACAAGAAGGTGGACATGCTCTTCAGATAGGAACTATGACTAATATTCTCTCTTAACATCAACAACAGTTTCTCGACCTCTAGTGCCTCCAAGCTCAATTGCAACCTTTGTTGGCTCAAACCAAGGGGAAACATAGGGGCCATTGGTGCAAGCTTCATTTGTCAAATTTATCCAACCAGTTCAATCTAAGAAATTCGATCTCAATCAAGTAGCACCAAAAGGAAATTTCATAATTATAGATTATTAAAGACGTATTTCAGATTTTTTGTAATGCCATCTAAATACAATTATATACTAGGTAGTGTTTTTAAATTGTATCCATATTGGTATAAATGGTGCATTGGAAGTGGACAAATCATAAATTTGAAGGTCATCCTATATTAGCCTTCAAATTTTTTGCTTCTTACTACATTATGAAAAAGCTATTGTACTTTTTTAGTGCTCGAGCACATTTTTTCCAATACAAATATATAGTGTTACTGTTAAATATAGAACACACACACACACACGGATCTACATATAATTAATAAAAGGGAAGTAGGGTATTTGAGTTGTCAGCTAAGATTCGCTCAAGAGTATGTCACATCTACCTCGTATTGTGCCAACAACTACTCTCTAGATACGGGAGCCCATATAAATCTAAGGATCAACATCATGTGAGTATAATAGGATTTGAAGAAGTGTATAGTCATTTTCACAGTACAAATCCTTCATGGGAGCATGATGAAACAATGTGGGATGGTGATGCAAGGGACGTGTAGATTGTGGTTCATTAAATTTCCAATGATAATATTAGTCCGTAGGAGACATGGAGATTGTAGATCCTTAAATATCCAATGATGCTATCAACCTACAAGATGAATAGTATGAATTATAAGTTGTTATGGACAACAAGAAGATTGCAGGCAAATTTAGTTGTTAAATTGCACGATAGGGAAGAGGAGATTTCAAGGGTACTTCACAGAGTGGAGAGAGAAGTTGATAGTCGAGGATTGTGGATGGAATTCCTAGTGCTATCAAACACAATGGTAAGTAAAGGGAAAATAAATATGAAGTAACTAAGACTGAAAAAGAAGAGCTCATAATTGAGATTGTTATGGTCAACAAGAAGGTGAACAAACTTGTTGTTCAAATAAAATCCATGACTAATATTCTATCTTCACATTGGTAGTAGTTTCATGACCTCAAATCTCAACCTATAGTACCTCCAAGCCCAATTGCAAGCTTTGTTGGCTCAAAACTAAGGGGAAACTCGGGGACCATGGGTGCAAGCTTACTTTTTCCAGTCGGTTCAACCAAAGCAATTCAATCTCAATTGGGTAGCACTAGAACAAAATGTAATAATTATAGATGATTAAATATGTATTTCAAAGTTTTTTTGGCTTAACATCATCCAATATGATTATATACTAGGTAGTTTTTTCAAATTGTATCCACATAAGCTTATATGGTGCACTCAAAGTGGAAAAATTAGAAATTTGAAGGGTCATTATATATTAATCATCATTCTTTTTGCTTTTTACTACATTAGGAAAATATTGTTGTACTCTTTTAGTGCTTAAGCACATTTTTGCTAATACAACCTGCATTATTATTCTTAACACACACACACACAGATAAGTTCAAGGTGTTGTAAATATCAACATAGATCCATCTTAACTCTGGATTTGTGAAGCGTCGAGAGGGATCAAAGCTCTAAAGATGCAAAATTATTTTTGAGTGAAAAAATTGAGGAAGGGTTTGCACCTTGAGAGGTTTGATTCCTCGCGGATCTTGGTAAATATGGAGTTAAGATGGATCTAAGTTGGTTTTGAGAAATACACTAATAAAATGTTTGAATATAAGAATTTTTTATTTTCACTTATTTTAAATATAATTATACACAGTTGAGATTGAAATATTTTTGTTATGATTTAATTTCTCACATCTCTCTCTCTCTCTCTTGATCACCTCTCTCCCTTCTCGTCTCTTCTAATATTATATTATATTATAGCACACACACACTACAACACATTTTTTCCTTATGTGGTTCTGGAACTCACTAACGACCCGCCAACATGGTGAAACCGCCACGTCCACAAAATATTTATACTAGGAAAATCCACATCAAGGGATCACTTCCTACTAGCTCAACCACAGAGCCTGACCCCGAGAGTGTCGAGAGAATTGAATTCATGACCTTTCAATATCAAAGGTGATTTAATGACAAGGACTTGACTAATTAAGCTAGCCCTCAGGGCTTATAGATGCACATACACTTGATTGTGCAGAGGAGTGCTTTACAACCTGGTATGGGAGAGATGTTGTCCCATATCATTACATGAAAGAAATAAAATATACCTACCTTAAAAAAAATAAAGAATGTTAATAACAAAAAATTCTTTCAATAAGGAACATGATTCTTAATAATAATAATAGTAACAAAAAAATCTTTCAATGTTGACTATAAATAAAATATTTCAATGTCCACCTTAAATAACATAATTTTACATCAACTTTATATGTAAAGAGAGATAACTAATTGATAGTTAAAAAAATTATAATTTCTTCCATTAATGCTTTATACTTTTAGTATGAGCAAGATCTATAATTACTTCAATGTGCCCCTTAAACAAGGCCGAATAGCTAGCATTCCCAGTCACTTAGTTTAATTATTGATCTTTGAAAGGTATGAATTAGCTCCCGCATTTGAACAAGGGCTATAGAGTAGCTACTCTCACTTAGTTTAAATATAGTTAAATTAGAGTTAAAAACTATAAAGGCATACAACTTTATATTAATAAAAATTACAATTAAAATAACAAAATAATTCATGATGGCATTATCTCTGGCTACACAGAGATAATAATAACTCTATTTGTGGATGGTTTTTTTATAAACTTTAATATCATATTTCTTCATTTTAATCTATTATTTGTATAGATTTGTATGGAAAAACTATATTTTTTTCAACATAAGGTACAGTGCCTTCTAGAAACGCTCTCATGGGAAAAGACGAACCTGTGGTGCTATATTAAAATATAGCTAAATTAAAATAATTATATTAACTTAGTTTCAATATAGTTAAATTAAAATATATTTTGTTGTTAAATATGTTATTTTTATTATTAATTTGTACTATATACCTAATTAAAGTAAAATACAATAAAAGAAAAGATTGCAATTGATAAAGGGCTCATGAACTCAAGGTTTTCATCACTTGCTCCATCCATGCATGTGAATGGAAAATTATGCATGGATGGAGATAAACTTTTAGAACAATCACACTAGGATATTAATGTTGAATGGTGATAACTAATTTAATTTT
>APFE031018312.1:2057-18700 GCA_000404065.3 Pinus taeda
AAGTTTTTGTCATACCATTAGTGCTCGATTATTCTTTCCTGTTTCCCTGCAATTTACCCCTTAATTCAACTTCCTTTCCTTCCATAGAAAATCTCATGAAAAGTTCTTGAAAATTAAAAGCTATTGTACCCAGGATTGTAGCCATTGGACTCCTAGTACAACGTCAGCACCTCCCATTGGAATGGAAAGCATTGGGCTAGTCAATACATATTCTCCCATGGATAGCTTGATATTATGGCACTTTCCAGAGCAATTTATTGTTCTTCCATTTGCAATCATCACTTGACACTCTGGTGCTGGATATAGGAAGCAATTCAATTCTTTTGCTACCTTACAATGAATAAAATTTTGGGTGCTTCCTGAATCAATCAACACTATTACCTTTTTCTTCTTGATTTGTCCTTCTATCTTGATGGTTTGAGGAGTAGTAATTCCAACCAATGCATTACAAGATATGGTCGGATTCATTTATTCTTATCTAGGCTTTGTTCCTGGAGTATATCCTCTTCTTTTGACCTTTCTTGCTCCTTTTCTTCTTCCTCTTCACAATCTATGTAGAATAATTTCTCCTCAGCACACTTATGACCTTTAGTGTATTTGCTATCACAACTGTAACAAAGCCCTTTTGCTCTTTTTTCTTCCAATTGTTGTGGTGTCAACCTTATGGGTTGTGGAAGACTAGCAGCAACACCACTTCCATCTTTATAGATGTGAGTGGTATGATTCCTGGTTGCCATAATTTGCTTTCCATTTTTCTTGCTAACCTGAATGCCTTCTCTAATGAATCAGGTTCCCAAAGGCGAACATCATGTTGGATATTATCCTTTAAAGACCCTATGAACACATCAATCCTATGCTCCTCTGGAATATCTTTTACCCTTATGTTCAATTTTTGGAACTCCTCAATGTGCTCCATTATTGAACCTTTTGTTTGAGACTTATCAATTGACTAAAAAAAGTGTTGCTTTTTGTATCCTCATAATGTGCTATCAATTCTTCCGTAAAAATTGCCCAAGTGATAAATTGTTTATGAGAGCAAAGCCATTGATACCATACAAACTGATTTGGTTCCAAATATAAAGTTGCACTACGTACCTTTTGTGTGTTTTGCACATCATTGAGATCGAAAAATTGCTCCATCTGTAATATCCATGTTGCGGGATCCTTGCCCTCAAACTTCCTCATATCGATTTGTGGAATATGGTGCATCTTTGATCCAACATTAGAGTCTACCAAATCATGATTAACATTTCCTTTGTTTGCATCATGAGTTTCCTTTACTCCCCTTTCACCATTAGTAAGTATTTCTTGTATAAAATTTGTCAAATTTGCCTTCAAATCTGCCATGTCTGTCTTCAACTATGTCTTCAAATCTATCTTCAAATCGTCCATCTTAGCTTCCATGCCTTTTATCTTGGATTCCACACCATTTATCTTAGATTCGGTTAGCTTTTGTGAGCGTGACATTTGTTGCACTTGTTCTTGTAATTTTGATATATCATGTAGCATTTCTTCCTCTTCTTCATGATTCATGCTAGAGCTTTCAGGGTCTTTACTAGGTGTTTGCATTTTCTTTCCTCGGGGCATCAGTTACCGATAATAATGCTCTACTAGCCCTTTGAATTCCTTCAAAATAAATTTTCAAACCAATCTTAAGCAAAATTTTAAAAGAATCTACACACCTTTTTTTTCTTTGTAGGAGCTCGATATTACCTTTGATGTATCTCTGTACTTTCAAAACATCCAGTTCTGAAATTGTAATCACTGGTATCTCTCTGTGTCCTCTTTCCAATGCCACCAATCTGATCCAAATTGGATTCTCCGAGGAAGAGTTATGCGAAATCTCCCACATTGACTTGATTATAGACTAGTTCAGTAGAGCGAAATTGTACAACATGCCACGAGTTACTGTTTCGACCTTTAGCTCTGAAAACTATATAGAAGAAACCACAGTCTGTCCTCTTTTTGTAACTTCTTACGAAATTCCAATCTAATGCTCAGAGAAAAAGTTATGACGATTTTCCCCAGGTCACCTATTTGGAATGTAATTCAGGAGTCTGCAAAAAGACCAACTTCCTCAGATCATATCTCCACGAATATATTGCAAAAAGCTTTGAAATTCAGACCCTAGATTTAGCGAGATGTCATATCAAATGGGTTTGTTTTTCAACTTCTAAAACATCGTAGAACAAAAGCCATAGCGAAAATGCCACGATGACCTGTTTAGAGCAGCAAAACCCTAGAATCCAAATCTCTGATACCAAATGTTATGAAACCAGCTCAAGAAAAGATAGAAAAGATAGATCAACACCTTAGAATTCAGCCTTCGAGGGGGAAACCTCCTTTACATTACATAAATGAACAATTCTTCGATGATTCAAATGAAAAGATCTCCTCTCTATATATAGGATTCTAAGGGGTCATAACATAATCAGAGCCTACATAACAATAATAATGTAAAGGCACAATAATAACAATAGTGGGCTTCTATGGGGCACAATAGTAACAATATGGGCAATACATGGGTACATCAATATAATAATGGATATAACTCAATAGTAATGGGGTAATCACTAGTATTATAAGGACCCAACAATGTGAATTTAGGAAAACTTCCTTAGTGTATTTGGGCCACATAGTTGGAGGAGGTTAGCTGAAGATTGATCCCTCTAAAGTTTCGGTCGTTATGAATTGGCCAATCCAAATCAGTCACAAAAGTGAGGAGTTTTTTAGGAGCAGTGCAGTATTGGAGGAAGTTCATTGCCAAATTTTTCTCCATAGCAGCTCCACTACATGCATTGACCAGCGTGAAGTTTGTCTTCTAGTGGGAAGGCAAACAACAAAAAGGATTCGATGATTTGAAACAAAAGATCAATTTAGCCCTACTTTTGGCATTATCGGATTTGAAACAACCATTTGAAATATAGACAGATGCAAGTGACTATGCCATGGGTGTAGTTCTTTTACAACATGATAAGCCCATTTCATTTCTTTCTAAAAATTTTGATGGTGTTGTTATTAATTATTGTATGTATGATAAAAAGCTTTATGCATTGGTGCAAAGTGTGAAGAAATGGAAGAATTATTTGATGGGAAAATAAACCATTATTCACATCAATCATCAGCCTTTGCAATATCGGCGATCTCAAACCAAATTGCAGAAGTCAAGGCACTTTCACTGGATGGTATTTTTATAGAAATTCCACTTGGTTATTAGGTACAAGAAAGGAGTTTATAACAGAGTTTCTAATATGCTTTCTAGACCGGTTGTAAATGTTTCCAATTTACTCAAGAATAATTCTTTTTTTCCTAAAAGTTATGTTGAACAATACGCATAGGATGCTGACTTTCAAGAGGTATATTTAAACTTGAGTCAAGGCCACCAAGTTGATGAATTAGACTACCATGTACATGATAATATGTTGTATCATTTGGGAAAACTTTGTGTTCCATAGGGAGAGAGAGTAAATGTCACAAGGGAAGCGCACACTTCTCTTATTGTTGGACATTTCGATGTAAGTAAAACAATGGCAAATCTTTAGAGGTACTTTATTGGCCTTGTATGTTTGAAAGTGTGTCATGTTTTATAAGAGGTTGTTTAGTGTGTGCAGTCAGTAAACCTAGTAATAGGAAACTAAGATTTTACATACCACTTCTAGTGCCTTCAAGACCATGGGAAAGTGTTTCTATGGATTTTGTAGGAGGTCTTCCTTTGTCAAGGAAAGGTCATGATTATTTGTATGTAGTTGTGGATAGGTTTAGAAAGATGTGCATGTTAATTCCTTGTAAAAAGCAAATTATAGCTGAACAAACAACTCAACGTTTCTTTCAAAATGTATGGGTTCATTTTGGATTGCCTACTTCTATTGTAAGTGATCGTGATTCTCGATTTGTTCAAAATTTTTGGTCAAGTTTATGGAACTTGATGGACACAGAGTTGAAGAAAAGTACAGCCTTCCATCTGCAAACAGATGGTCAAACTGAAGTGGTTAACAGGTCAATCATTCATTTTTCGAAGAGGATATTGCAACAAACATCCTATGTTGTGGGATGAACAATTGCATTATATTCAACATGCTTACAACTGAGCAAAACACTCTTCACCTCTAAAATTTCCTTTTGAGGCATGTCATGGTTATTTACCTAAAATTCCTTTGATTTCATCTTTGAGAAAGATGTAGTTGTAGATGGACATAGTGAAATAGACAGGGAAATGAAATTCAGTTGATTCACCAAACAGTTCAAGAACAAATAGAAAAAAATCAAGGCAAGTATAAGGCAAGTCATGATAAGAATCGTGTGGATCACCAATTTCAAGTAGGCGATGAAGTTTGGCTATACATTAGCAAGGAAAGGCTTCAAGGTGAAGGTAAAAAGCTGAAACCAATTTGTTATGGTCCATTTAAAATTCTGGAAAATATTGGTAGTAATGCTTTCAAGCTTAATTTGCCTTCATATATGAAAATCTATTCCGTTATTAATTTTGAAAATTTGAGATTATTTGAACCTCCTTTGATTCAAGATCAAGGAGATAATGTTAAAATTCCATCTATTGAATAATTTTCTCTAGAATATATTGATGTGCTTTAGCAAGACACTATACTTGATAGAAGGATAAGGACAAATAAAAGAGGACATATTGATTATCTTTGGGTGGGTCTCAAAGGTACACATCCATCAAAGGCCAAATGGATTGAAGCAGGGAAGGTGCGGGAGAAATACCCTCATCTGTTCGATAACTAAAAGTGATCCTTTTGATGTCCAAAAGGTTTCCAGTGGGGAGGAGTGATCAAGTGCTTAGAATTATGCTAAAAAATAAAAGTGTCAGAATCTTCTCAAACTTAGCTTTAGATTGAAGATCTCATCATTATGAATTCAATGGTGTGAACGACACTCAAATCCGAGTTTGTATGCAAAAGTTAGAGCAAGTCAAAGATTAGGTTTGACTTGCCTACATGGCAAGATTGGGATGATGTGGCAAGTCTTCACCGAATAACAAGGTGCCAAGTGGCAGCCTGCCATTGGCCCTCACAAATCACATATCGCAGCGGTTAGTGTTTCGGTGTTACAAATCATCCCCCAATAGGTTCATGGTAGTGATGTGATGAGGTAATCATAAATTGCAATCGTAATCGCAATCAGTGAAGCAGAGAACATAAAATCTTATCATCCCCAGCCTCGGCAAGATTTGGAGTCACGATACGATGTGATTGCATTCACAATTGTAGGAAAGAAGTAACGACAGGAATCGGCCTCGACGTGGTTGAGTTCCAAAAGAGATAGACCTATATGCGATAATTTTTATGCTGCAGTTTAATATACCGGTGGGTCAGCGAAATCAAAGTTGTGGAGTTATATTGGGTAAACAAGACCTTGCGCTCACCCAAACTTGATGATTGTGATGACCGGGGGTATTTCAGATGCAGGAGTTTTATAAGTTTCGGTTTAATATATCGTCGGGTCCGTAACCCCGCATCACAACATTTTGCAATGTTAAGAGCCCGTAGCTTAACCGATTGCGATTACAATATGGCCGATAGGATATGTCCCGCAGTGCGGTGAAATTTTTGCTTCCTTAGCGAATTTTGGAGTGGAAAAGGAGTTTTGGTTGGTTTTAGAGCATTTTGTGGAACAACTACTGGAGAAGCTGGGAGAAGTCATAACTTCTTCAGTTCTTATCCAAATTGAATGAAAAAAGAGGCTATATAGCCATTTTTTAGTATTTTGAACTCATTTAGATAGGTTTTAGAGGCATATGAGCATTTTAAACACACTTCTTATGTAATTTTTTCATAATAGAGAGGCCCAAGCCATTAGAAGCTAGGCCAAGGAGACATAGCCCAGGAGGGGTGAACTTCTTTATGATTTGCTTGTTGTGTGTTGTATATTGATGTTGATTGTTGTTATATTGTTGTTGTTCAACATATGCTTTATGTTAAATTATTTATAATATTTACGTAAGAAACTCTCATAGAAATCTGTTAATTGCAAAAGTTTTTGAATCCTTATGCACTTGAAAAGCAAATGATAAGCATATTGTGTTTATTTCTCAATGGGGAATTAGCACAACATTACTACTCTGCTCCAATTCAGATCATTTACCTACAAAGCCAATAAACAAATAGTCATAACCATAGTAAAAGAGTGATAAAAAACATGAAATTAGCCAAGTTATGAAATTATTACCCTGGCATCAACATAAGGATCCATAGAATCATTAACATTATCATTTACCTACAAAAAAAACAAATAGTTAGGACTATATTAAAAGAGTGATTACAAATATAAAATTTACAGAGTTATGAAATTATTACCATGACATCAACATCCAAGTTATCCACCTTTTCAAAGTCATCATTTTTAAGTATCTACTGTGAAAAAAACATTGTAGCGTATTAGATCACAATGACTATTATTTATTATTATTGATCTACATATTAAACCATAAATACTCAAATCACCTAGTTTTGGGTTGTTGCTTTGATTCTTGCTTCTAGTTTTTCTTGTTCTAACCTTATTTTTTCCCTCATCATGATAACCTTGATGTCATGTTTGCAAAGATATCCATTTTTCACCCAATCATAATCACACATAACAAAACTTGAACTTTAATGGCATACCATATATTATTTATCGATATCATGTTAGATTTTCACCCATGTTATTGAAGAATCTGAGTGGTGCAATGTCACATTACAATTTGGAATAGATTGTGCCCTTATCCATGAATGAGCTTCTATTTTCTCCACCTTATAGTTTTTATGGAAGTCATTTTCCTTTGCACATTGACGCCACCAATAAAAAAATGCGGACCACTGAACACAACTGATGCACCAACCAATCCACTCGATGGTGTGAAGTCACTCGTATTTACTTCAAAATAACTTGTTTCAAATGTGAATGGTAGGACCCAATAGTCCCATTTATTTCTTGTCTGGCATGCTTTAAGTGACGACAACAGTTTTCCCACATTTCTAATTGAAACAAAATAGAGTATGTTAATAGTCAATACAAGTATACCAAAAATATGAAAACTAAAGCTACATAAATCAAACCTATTATGTCCAACCCTCGTGCTTGAAATTACTCAACAAAGGTGGTTTCCTCTTGGAATTCATTTTGAAATTTGTTGCTCTCCTCAAGTGTAGAATTTGCATTTTTCTGACTATGCATAATGTCACCTAGACACTCAAACATGGCATGTCTTGTAGTATCATCTTTCAATTTCATTACAATACTTTTTTAACCATGCCAAATGCATAAGTAGACTTCACATTGAAATATCTCCCTATTGCACATAACTGTCATACAAATTTATATATATATATATAACTTGTATGACAGTTATGTGCAATAGGGCGATATTTCAATGTAAGTCTACTATTGCATTTGGCATGGTAAAAAATATTGTAATGATTGAAAGATGATACTACAAGTAGTATATTATATATATATTTATATTTTGAGTCTACAATTATGTATATAAAATTCAATTTTGAGAAATGAAGAAAAAACACACTCATATCTCTATACCTGATTGCACTAATCTCAACAACTACATCATCTACCATGAATGCATTTAACTTCCACTCCAACATACCCATGAGAACTTTAAGAATTAGCATCTTCATCCACTTTGTGATATCAGAAGTCATAGATCTTGACATGAGAACCCATGCTATTGGAACACCATTATGTTGGGAATCAAATTCTAATAATGTATAAAGTTGAAACTGCATAAAAATAAATAAAAAAATTAGTTATATCTTTGGATTATCTTATAAATAAGAAATGATAATAAGAATATATATAACAATATAAAATAAGAAATTAATTATATCGTTGGATTATCTTATAAATAACAAATGATAATAAGAAAATACATAACAATATAAACTTACCTTAAAGAGATTTGTCCTAAATGTAGAGTACATGGCTAATATACTATCACGATCATATTTTCTCATCCATTCTAGCTATAGTGGTTGTTGAATGCCTAAAATGAATGGAGTGTGTCACTCATCATCTATGGCATTGTCAAACTTTGAGTAGTAAAATATTTTATTAGGAATTTTTGCTTGCCATATACGCACACTTTGAGCATCATTATTATCAAACATGTATATTTCATGAGTAAGAAAATCGTTTCATTCAAACTCAGCTCTAGATGAGGTTACTTTGTCATGTACTAATTCACGATGTTTGTGATGTAAACATTCAACTAACATTCCCAACAACAAACATCTTTCTACCCATTGATGTAGTTCATTACTAACATGGGGTGAATGGTATGCTCTTGTGCCTACAAAATCAACCTCTTGGCCATGGCAAGGTTTACCCGTAATATCTATATGGTTCATCTCAACATAAGTGATCAAGGCATGCTTTGGTGTTTTCTTAGATACGTGAACACTAAAATGACATGTGCAACCATGTCTTACATGCTTACGGCCCAGACGACTCCCTATCCCCTCTTCAGGAACCTTTGATATATCATAAGACAATGGGTCAATCTCTCGATAATATTCTGGCCCATTTGAACACCAAAACTTGCAAGCAACAACAAGATATTAACATGAAAAAAATTGAATTTAAAATAAAATTATTTTAAGAAAAATTAGTAGAAACATTCTTACATTATATATTCCAATGGGGTTTTGATTTCCATTATTTTCTTCTTTTGATTTTCTACTAAAACTTTTTTGTAATGTTGTTGGATATAATGGATTGTTTCTCTCTCCAATAACAAACTGGTTATATTTATTTGATTTGATCCAAGTCACATTGTTACCTCCAATCATACTCCAATCCAAATCAAAAGAAGAAAATATTTCTTTTTGTGGATCTTGCACTTCAAGAGCTAGAAGTCATTTGATGCAGGAGCATCCAGCTCCCAATGATGAAGCAGATAGACCCCGAAACAGGTTCACGAGCAGGACACCAAAGTTGTCAGATCCTGCTGGAAATAATTTTTCTTTTATTGTTATTTTTATTTTTACAGGTCAGAGGCAGTTAGGAGATTTATTTTCCAGCTCTTTACACTTAAGTTTATTAATTAGTTTTATTGTCAAGAGACAGTTAGTTTAGGTGAGTTAGGAAAATAACAATTGGTTGCTTTTATAAACCTTTTAATTATCTGAACAGTTGCATTTTAGAAGTAAGAACAGAATACAAAACTATTTTTGTAACAGACAGACAAACTGAAAGCCTTAACTGTACAATAGGCTATAAAAGCAAGACAATGATGTAAAAGGAGAGTCCTTTTTTGCTTTGAAGTGAAAGAAGAATTGAAAAACTGAATAATAAAACAAAGCAGAGCATTCAAGTACCTACAGAAACTGTCCATCTTCCTTTCTGTTATTTCTTCCTAATTTATTGAACAATCTCCCACATATGAGTATCATCATTTTATGCTATTGTAAATTAAATTGTAACAAAGTGTAATAAAGCGAAGTTCGAAAGCCTTGCCGACCGGCAAACAGAGTTATGATTCAAAGAACGCGGCCACAGTCCAATAAATGACATACCAGTTAACGACTACGAGAATTATAAAGCAGTGACAGAGCATCATCAGAAATCGAATGTACAGGTACACAAAATAGAACTTTTTCTCATATTACATTCAATACAATTATAGCACAGTCCATACAATAATACACAGTCAAACAAGGAAACGAGTGGTAACAGACCCTTAAGGGTTACATACGGTATTGTATTCAAAACTATCACAGCACTCTATACACAGAAGAATCGCTATCGAAACCGGAGCCGTGTACACCAAATACCCAAGACAGAGTGTGAAGGGACAAAACCCTCGTTAGGGTTAGACATCAAATGAACAGGCGATGAAACCCTCGTAAGGGTTGGACTGAATTATAGAATCAAAACTAAAGGAGCCACAGCGTAGGTGAGAAATATCTCATACAAACACACACAGGTAAACCCATTAACCGATTCGACTTATGAGCTAACAGAAACAACCCATATGCAAAGGTTCCAGGCCTACCCAGAATTATTTTTAAGTTGTCAACTATAACTGAGGATCGAACCGTGCGTCCTCCAGGTCCCAGAGAGAGACCTGCAACCAAACAAACAACATATATTAGGGTTCGTTGAATACAGAGTATGGAGCCCTCGAATTGAACCATAATCAAACTGACAGTCAAACGAGCACAGGGTTGTGAGAGTTTACCTGAAAGCCGTGTGCAGAGAAGCCACCAAACCGGAACCAGAGACACCATGAACAACTGAACGACCAGAGGAGCAAGCAGATTAGATTCTAGCCGACAGAAAACCAGAGATTGAATCAGGGACAGAGTAGCTTACCTGAGTTGAGAGTTCTTCCACGCATGCCATCGACCTGCTCGGACAGCGAAGCAGCAATAGTTTTCGGAACCACGAGTTGGTCATCCAAGATACAGACAAGAACCAGAACAGAGGCACAAATTCCATACATAGAGAATGAACAGACATTAGACCAGAACCAGGAGCAAAACCACCGGTTGAATTCCAATAAAACAAGACTGTATCAGAACGTATATGCCTAACCTTCTTTCTAGCTGAACAGAAGACAAGCAAAACTTACCCAGGGCCACAGTGCATAGTTGGAGACACGTATAGGAACAGAGAAAGTAAAAACAGCCGAACAGAAATACCATAGTAACCCTCGCCATAAACAGAGCCAGAGGAAAGATAATCCGTCACCATTGAACCACATAACAGAACCACATAACAAATCCACAGACCAGCGCATTTCGCAGAGCTCCAGAAACCCTCCAGGAGCAACGACAAATGACCGAAGTATCGCGAAGGCGGAGTTAGGGTTAGTTTATCTACCAATACCGAGGCAAGGACGGAGCCATAACTGCGAACAATAAATTCCTCAGCTACCGAAGACAAGCGCGGGAGAAATATCAACTGTGCAGACAGACACGTATACATACAGGTGGAGGTATAAAAGTGTTGAAGCCCGCCAGCGTGGGCTGGGACCCATCAGAGTGGTATCAGAGCAGTCGAGTTGAACAGATCTGAGAGAAATGGATATAGGCAGACGAGGATGAGGCAGAGGTGCCCGAAGGATGGCAGACGAGGCGTTGAGGGAAGAACTTAGAGTACTTACTGCTCGATTAGAAGCAGTAGAGGCAGGCAGAAGGAGAGATCTGGATTTAGGGGACGTGAGTGATGAAGAAGTGGGAGCACCAGTAGGAGGAGATGAGGGTGACACACCAGAAGTAAGACTATTGAAGTCTGTGTTATTGTCAAATAGTAAACCAAAACCAGAGTTACCGACTTATGATGGCAGTTTATCGATTGATGTAGTTTTAGATTGGATTAGTGAGATGGACAAGTACTTTGAATGCGAAGAAATTAATGAAGACCGTAGGGTCAAGTTTGCAGCAACGAAGTTGAAGGGACACGCCACACTGTGGTGGGACAGTGTCTAGAATGAGAGGAAAAGGCTAAACAAGCCTCCGATAAAGACCTGGGAAAGGATGGTAGCTAAATTGAAGGGCAGATTTCTGCCAAGAGATTACCAGATTGCGTTGCATAGACAAGCTCAGAACTTGAGACAAAGGGGTCTGACGGTAAAGGAATATACAGAGGAATTTTACCGAGTAAATTTACGAGCAGGATACACAGAGGACACAGCAGAGAGGACAGCCCGATATGTGAATGGGCTGAGGATGGAAATTTTAGATGAGATAAGTATTTTGTCTCCCAACAATACAGAGGAGGCATATCAGAGTGCAGTTAAAGTGGAAGAAAAGCTTAACCGAAGACAGAATGCCCGGAGAGGACGTGGGTCTAACAGAGGAAGAGGCCAGTCCTATGGTAAGGGACGAACTGCCAGCAACAACGAGGAAGCCAGCAGTTCAAAGACTTCGGGAACAGCAGAGAAAGGAGATGGAATGAGAGGTGGCAGATCATTTCAGCGTGGTAGAGGAACTGGTCACGGAAGGGGAACCGGATACCAGTGTTATAGATGCCACAAGTGGGGACACCGCTCTTTTGAGTGCCCAGAGACAGATACTACTGGACAGAGAGGCGCCTATATGGCACAGCCAGACGAAGCAGCAGCACCTCCTCAAGAGGCAGAAAATGCCCCAAAAACAGGGGAAGCGCTAGTATTGCATAAGGTGTTGGTGAAGCCAGTTGCTGAAAGTATTGAACAGACGCAACGGAAGGCTCTATTTAGAACAGTTTGTAAAGCACAAGGTAAGTGCTGCAAAATGATAATTGATAGCGGAAGTACTGACAATCTGGTGTCAGTCGATATGGTTGAAAAGTTGGGGTTGAAACGTCTGAAACACCCCACTCCATATCGAGTGTCATGGTTACAGAAAGGACACCAGTTGCTGGTGGATGAACAGAGTGAAGTGGAATTCCAGATTGGACGTTATAAGGACAGAATTGTTTGCGACATTATGCCAATGGACGTGTGCCACATTTTATTGGGCAGACCTTGGTAATATGACAGGAAAGTGATACATGATGGGGTGTTGAATTATTATAAGTTTGAGAAAGATGGGGTTAAACATACCCTTGTAGCCATCAAAGAGGATAAAGAGGCAGTTGAAGGAAATGAACCAAAGGCGTTACTTGTAAATGGAAAACAATTTTTGAAACAGGTTGAAAGTAGTGAGATGAATTTTGCTGTAGTAAGGAGAGCTAGGACAGTTGTGTTGCACACAGAAATCATAGATTTGCCTGTAGAAATACAGCAGATGTTAGAGGAGTTTGCAGATATAGTAGTAGACGACTTGCCGGATAAGCTACCTCCCAAGAGGAGCATTAGCCACCATATTGATTTCATACCAGGAGCCAGCTTACCGAATAAGGCAGCTTATAGAATGAGCCCCAAAGATAACGATGAAATTAGAAAGCAGGTGCAGGAGCTATTGGATATGGGGTTAATAAGAGAAAGTTTGAGCCCATGTGCTGTACCGACCGTTCTCGCCCCCAAAAAAGGAGGAGAGTGGCGGATGTGCACTGACTCCAAAGCCATCAACAAAATCACCATACGGTACAGGTTTCCCTTACCACGCATGGATGATATGATGGATTGTTTGAGTGGGGCGGCTTATTTTTCCAAGATAGATTTGAAAAGTGGATACCATCAAATACGGATACGTGAGGGAGACGAATGGAAAACAGCTTTTAAAACGAATGAAGGCTTATATGAATGGCTGGTCATGCCGTTCGGTTTAAGCAATGCTCCCAGCACTTTTATGCGACTCATGAATGAGATGCTAAAGGAATACATAGGGAAGTTTGTAATTGTTTATTTGGATGACATACTGATTTTCAGTAAGACACGTGAAGAACACCTCCGGCATGTACGAAGAGTGCTTGAGAAGCTACAGCAAAATAAATTATTGATTAATCTGAAGAAGTGTACATTTTTGCAGAAGGAGCTGATTTATCTGGGGTTCGTGATAGCAGAGAATGAATTGAAAATGGATCCAGAGAAGGTGACAGCAATCGTGAATTGGCAGTCACCCAAGAATTTGTTCGAGGTAAGGAGTTTTCATGGACTAGCAAGTTTTACAGAAAATTTATTAGAGATTTTAGCAGAATCTGTTCTCCTATGTTGGGGACCATCAAAAAGGCCAGCCAGCCTTTTCGATGGACAGAAGCGGCGGAAAAGAGCTTTCAGTTACTGAAGAAGAAAATAACGGAGAGACCAATCCTTAGGCTACCAGACTTTCAAAAACTATTTCAGGTACGTTGTGATGCAAGTGGGACAGCAATTGGGGCTGTGCTCAGCCAAGAGGACAGACCCGTGGCGTTTTTCAGTGAAAAACTGAATGAAAGTAGACAGAAGTACTCCTCCTACGATAAGGAATTTTACGCAGTAGTACAGGCACTGAGACATTGGAGGCATTACTTGTTGGGAAACGAGTTCGTACTGTTCTCAGATAATTCTGCATTACAGTATGTAATGCAGCAGCATAAACTTAATCATAAGCACGCTAAATGGGTGGAGTACCTACAAAGTTTTAATTTTGTGCTGAAACATATCAGTGGACAAGCGAACAAGGTAGCTGACGCGTTGAGTAGAAAAGCTTTGTTATTGCAGGAAAGCACTGTGCAGGTTTTGGGATTCGAACATTTGCGGGATCTATATAAGACAGACCCAGATTTTAGAGAGGCTTACGAAGCATGCCAAAATCCTTTAATACGAGGAAACAGTCCTTGGGTGGACTATAATATACAGGAGAAATTACTTTTCAAGGGAGGACAATTGTGTATCCCCAGCTGTTCTATGAGGGAGAATATCATTCGAGAAAAACACAGTGGGGGATTGGCTGGACATTTTGGGATTGACAAGACTTTGGAACAGCTTGGTCACTTTTACTTTTGGCCGAAAATGAGACGGGACGTACAACGTTTTGTGACTAAGTGCAAGGTGTGTCAATTGGCAAAAGGACACAGCCAGAAGACAGGACTGTACACGCCATTACCTATTCCAGGCAGGCCTTGGGATTCTGTGAGTTTAGATTTTGTATTGGGATTGCCTAAGACACAGAAAGGATATGATTCGGTAATGGTGGTGGTAGACCGTTTTTCGAAAATGGCACATTTTGTACCTTGTCGGAAAACCAGTGATGCTACTTATGTGGCTCACTTGTTTTTTAACGAGATTGTCCAATTACATGGTTTACCCACAACCATCTTATCAGACAGAGATGTAAAGTTCACTGGACATTTCTGGCAAACCTTATGGAAGAAAATGAATACCCAACTAAGCTACAGTTCTGCTTACCATCCGCAGACCGATGGACAAACAGAAGTTGTGAACAAAAGTCTAGGAAATCTGTTACGCAGCTTGGTCGGAGAAAATTCTAGAATGTGGGACCGAGTGCTGGCACAAGCAGAGTTTGCTTACAACGATTCACCGAATCGTAGCACAGGTCTCAGTCCTTTCCAGATTCTTTATGGAATGCACCCACGAGGAGTGCATGAACTTCGAGATCTTGGTTTACAGGAACGACGGAGTGCGGATGGCCAAGATTTTGCGAATGCTATGCGAGATTTGCATGAACAAGTCAAGGCAAAGTTACAGGACAGCAGCTTGAAGTATAAGGCACACGCAGATCTAAGGAGGCGAGAAGTCCATTTTGAGGTAGGGGATGAAGTTCTGGTACACTTACACAAGGAGCAGTTTCCTAGAGGTACGTACAACAAATTAAAATTCAAGAAAATAGGACCTTGCAAAATCTTGCGGAAGTTTTCAGCGAATGCCTACGAAATCCAGCTACCACCTGGAATAGGCATATCACCTATTTTCAATGTGGCAGATTTGTTTCCATATTCAGGCGAACTATTGGAAGAAAAGATGGATGAATCAGGACAATCCACACGGCACACCCAGGAAGACAGAGACAGTTGGAAGAAACAGATGCCTTATGTCCAACCCCCTGAGATCGAAGGCATCCTCGAAACTCAGGTAGTTAGACGTACTAGGCGGAAGAATTATTTTCAGTACCTGGTCAAGTGGAAGAACCGTCCAATAGAGGACAGCTCATGGCTTGACGCCAGGCAGATTGAACGAACAGGGACAACAGTGGCAGAACTCATGAACAGGAGTCATGATCTTTTCTCACCCCGGGAGCCTGATGCAGGAGCATCCAGCTCCCAATGATGAAGCAGATAGACCCTGAAACAGGTTCACGAGCAGTACACCAAAGTTGTCGGATCCTGCTGGAAATAATTTTTCTTTTATTGTTATTTTTATTTTTACAGGTCAGAGGCAGTTAGGAGATTTACTTTCCAGCTCTTTACACTTAAGTTTATTAATTGGTTTTATTGTCAAGAGAAGGTTAGTTTAGGTGAGTTAGGAAAATAACCATTGGTTGCTTTTATAAACCTTTTAATTATCTGAACAGTTGCATTTTAGAAGTAAGAACAGAATACAAAACTATTTTTGTAACAGACAGACAAACTGAAAGCCTTAACTGTACGATAGGCTATAAAAACAAGACAATGATGTAAAAGGAGGGTCCTTTTTTGCTTGGAAGGAAAAGAAGAATTGAAAAACTGAATAATAAAACAAAGCAGAGCATTCAAGTACCTACAGAAATTGTCCATCTTCCTTTCTGTTATTTCTTCCTAATTTATTGAACAATCTCCCACATATGAGTATCATCATTTTATGCTACTGTAAATTAAATTGTAACAAAGTGTAATAAAGTGAAGTTCGAAGGCCTTGCCGACCAGCAAACAGAGTTACGATTCAAAGAACGCGGCCACAGTCCAATAAATGACATACCAGTTAACGACTACGAGAATTATAAAGCAGTGACAGAGCATCATCAGAACTCGAATGTACAGGTACACAAAATAGAACTTTTTCTCATATTACATTCAATACAATTATAGCACAGTCCATACAATAATACACAGTCAAACAAGGAAACGAGTGGTAACAGACCCTTAAGGGTTACATACGGTATTGTATTCAAAACTATAACAGCACTCTATACACAGAAGAATCGTTATCAAAACCGGAGCCGTGTACACCAAATACCCAAGACAGAGTGTGAAGGGACAAAACCCTCGTTAGGGTTAGACATCAAATGAACAGGCGATGAAACCCTCGTAAGGGTTGGACTGAATTATAGAATCAAAACTAAAGGAGC
>APFE031018314.1:12748-65107 GCA_000404065.3 Pinus taeda
TGGGCTTCTTCCAGCCAAGATTCCCGTCCTCCTGTAAGTGTTCATGTTTTGTTTCATTACCTTATCCTTTAATTAATGATAGGATAAGTAAGATTACATCTCACAGGTTTTAAATTAATATGATTAATCTGATTCTGATTAATCTTGGCTTCTTCCAGCCAAGATTCCCATCCTTCTGTAAGTGCTCATGTTTTGTTTCATGACTTTATGCTTCAATTAATGATAAGTAAGATTACATCTCATTGGTTTTAAATCAATATGATTAATTTGATTCCCTATCAAAAGGAAATTTGGCAAATATTAAGTACCACACAATAAGTCAATGATTAGTTTTGGTTTACTGTTTTTTCATCTGGTCAAATTGAATATCAATATTAAGTACCACACAATAAGTCAATGATTGGTTTTGGTTTACTGTCTTTTTATCTGGTCAAATTGAATATCACATTATTCTCATCAGATTTTACTACATGGTGCTTAATATTTGCCCATAAAAATTAGCTATTGCTGTAAATAGCTTACTAAATTTCCATCTCAGATTAAGAGGTTAGGTGGAGGGGGATCCGATTATGCCCCATTTGTGCAGCATGCCGGAATTCCAGGCACTGACTTCAGCTTTGGAGAAGGTAAAGAAATCACAATCATAGAATACAGGAAATTGAAATTAAATACAACTAGAGAGATCAACAAGTTATTGTACTTATTTCTACAATGTATTGATGATAGACTTTCCGGCATATCATTCTCTGTATGATGATTACATGTGGATGGCAAAATATGGCGACCCGCATTTTCATAGGCATGTTTCACGTAAGTACACTGTCAACGTTCCATACATTGCACTCTGGCAAGGAATATCAGCCATGCACAAGTTGTGTGGATCCAAAGTCTTACAGGTTGCACCAACATACATCCCACAGCACAACCTGTAGAGTCTTAGTATCTGTGCAATTTGTTCATGGCAGACATCCATGGACCCTTTGAAGATGGTCGGAGAGTTAAATTTAAAGACTATAATCAAACATTTGATTTTCTACCTATTGTCCAGTGGGAGCAATGTGGGGTCTAACAGCGCTCAAGCTAGCGGATGCAAAGGTTCTCCCTTTCCACTATACAACGTATGCCGACAATCTGCAGGTAGGAAAGATGTTGGATTAGTTTAAATGAAGACTTTGTCTTTTTTATAAACAAATATATTAAAAAACCACCAAAAATTCATGTTAAGTTTTTAATTTTAAATAAATAAAATCTAAACCTAGCATAAATTCATCTGCTGTTCTGAACATAAATGGCAGCAAAGTGTTTGTTAACTCTTTTCTAATTGATAGTAGGAAGTTTTGTTCAGTCTAATTCTAATTGATACCATATGCTATAAATCAACTGCTTATACTTGGCAAATTACTATCAGAAGATCCAAATTTTGAAAATCCATTGAAAATTGTTTGACATGTTTGGCCTGTAATTGGGACAGTTGTATGTGGATACATTAGAATCACAGTTAAGCTCTGCTGATGCACCTTCATTCGTGTCTACAAATCCATTGAATAAGTCCATTGCTGAGCTCAGAAAAGCTGCGTTGCAGATTAAGAAAAAAGCACAGGTTTGGTTTCTTCTTCAAAACCCCTGCAAGAGATACAAAGGCTTTTAAATTTTTGGATGGTAATTGATTAGGTACAACTTTATAATGCTATAAATTCAGGAACTGGAGGCTCTTGAGGATGAAAGTGCAGAGCTGAGGAGCTTAAATGACCATCTTGTAATGGCAGAGCGTGCATTTACAGACGCAGATGGGCTGCCTGGGTCGCCTTGGTATAAGCACCTGGTAAAGGACATGCTCAAAATATATGATTGCTGTGTTTGTGATGTTTCTTAAATGCAAGGTTATTAAAACAGAGTTGCACATATGTTTGGCTCGCATGCAGGTATATGGGCCGTCTAAAATCAACAAGTATGGGACAACAGCGTTTCCTGGTATAAGTGACTTGCTTGCGCTTGTAGCAGGTGATGAGTCCAATCACAGTGGTGATGGGTGGGCTGGTGTACAGCACGAAATATGGAGGGTGTCAAGAGCAATCAGCCGTGTAGCTCGGGTCATTCATGGGGAGCTCAGTTGATTTGGTCATTTTCAAGCTGTTATGAGTTGAGTCTCTATTCAAAATGTTCCCAGGGGGGTAAACAAAGGCAATGGCACATGAGATGCCATAAGCCCAGTGGGATTGATACCATAAGGCCCATCATCATGTTAGCTTTGGAACTAACAAAATGAGAGTAAAACTACGTTTCTCTGGTTTTCGATAATATCATCAGGTTTGATGGGGCACTGGGGCAAACAAGATAAGAGTAAAGCTATGTCTCTGGTTTTCCTTATGTATGGTTTATTACGTCATAAACAAGAAAGCTATTAAAATTGTAATCAGCATATTATAAGGTTACAATAATTAGAATCAAGCCAACGATCTTGTGTTGTCATTTTGTCATATCCCAGTATTATCATCATAAATATATTGCCTTCTTTTGCCCAACAACCAACCATCACAATATTAATGTATGGTGGAGAGAGATTTTTACATATGCAAAACAATTATTATGGTTGCATTTGACTTGCGTAAATTATTTCTCATAAAAAAAGATCCCCTACTATCTAACATTTTCATAACTCCTTTGCACTTTATCCATATATGTTTTAACGCTTATTTTATTTATTTTTATTTTTTATTTTGTAATCATACTTTTGTGAGGAAGTTTTAGTACATTTTCATAACTCCGTTGCACTTTATGCATGTATGTTTTAACAGTTATTTTATTTTGTAATCATCCTTTTGTGTGGAAATTTTAGTGCATTAATCAGCACACCCATTCCTCCGCACAACCTTTACCTCCCCTCACCTTTGCACACCCTTTCTTTCACACAACTCTTTTCACTCCACACTCCATGTTTTATTACTTAGTCAACATTACCCCTATTAATTTTTATTATTAATATCTCTCATATCGTTTATATCCTAAGTTTGTTTGGTGTTATTTTGACATATCTTTCCACGACACATGACAACTAGCTTCGCAGCTATTTGGACATATTCCAAGATGGCATTTGGAGTATATCCTAACTTTTGTTGGCATTATTTTGGCATATCTTCTCACAACACATGGCAACTACCTTCGCAACGAGTTGGACAAATTCCAAGATGGCATTTGGAGGGCATTGATTGGACAATGATGATTGGGCAAATTACTTTTATTATTATTATATCTTATATGGTTTATATCTTATGTTCTTTTGACCTAATTTTGGCATATCTTCCCACGACACATGGCAATTAGCTTCGGAGCTAGTTGGACATATTCCAAGATGGAATTTGGAGAATATCCTAACTTCTATTGGCATTATTTTGGCGTATCTTCCCACGACACATGGCAACACATCGCAACTAGCCTTTTATTATTAATATTTCTCATATCATTTATATCCTAAGTTCTTTTGGCATTATTTTGGCATATCTTCCCATGGCACATGGCAACTAGCTTCACAACTAGTTGTACATATTCCAAGATGGCATTTGGATATTAATACTTCTCATATCATTTATATCCTAAGTTCTTTTGGCATATCTTCCCACGACACATGGCAACTAGCTTCACAACTAGATGTACATATTCCAAGATGGAATTTGGAGTATATCCTAGCTTCGTTGCTAGTTGGACATATTTCAAGATGGCCTTTGGAGTATATCCTAACTTTTGTTGCCATTGGACGTATGCCATGACATATTTCAAGATGGCATTTGGAGTATATCCTAACTTTTGTTGCCATTGGACATATTCCAAGATGGTATTGATTGGACAATGATGATTGGCAAACAAAGGACAATCATTTACACTACTACACAAATTTCCATGACTATCTATGCTTAATACATGAATAATGTTGGGAAAGTTATCTTTATAAATATCTGAAGTATATTATCATTATGCATGTGGGATTAAAAGATGGATTCATAAATAAAAAGCCTAAGATCAACAATTGACAATTCACTTCATGTAGATCAATGGTGGCTAAGTCACAAACTTTAGGAGGCCATAACTTGAGTTCTTGATGTCCTATTTGGGCAAACGAGAGCTCAAAGCATGAAGAACACATTGGTAGTAGAGGGTAAAATTATAGTTATCAGATTGGAAAATTAAAAGAATAGCTGTGACCAATTTTGGGCCTATCGCTCAATTACTTTTGAAATTTATTTATAAAAAGGGAAATCTGGAATATCCAAAGTGAGTCCCATTACGGAAGATGGATTCCCAACTTCATATCTTCAAAATGGATGTTTATTCAATTAACACAAATAGGGAAAACCTAATAGTCAAGTATTTGCAAAGATGAAAACAAGATTATAAAAGGGGAAAATCACAATAAGAAAGTCATTATTGTGGAGAGAGGATTCATTCCACATGTCGCCCTTTTGCAATTTTATAAGTGTCCTTTATCTTGTTTTGGAGTAATTTGCTTTCTTTCTCCTCAATCTTTGATCATCTAGCTTTATGAATTATTTTATATCTTTGTAAAGTGGATCCCTTATTGCAGTTCTCTTTTTCTTCCTAGTAACCTTATATTATTTGGTTCATGGGAGCCCAAACGCAATCCCTTAGGGAGGAATGTCTTTACTTTTATTCTTAAGTATAAATATTTTGTAAAGTTCTTTAGGCACTTACTTTATTCGAAACTTAAATTTTGTAAAATTATTCTTGGACTCTCATAGAGAGCTAGTTTCAAGCGTGCATGTCATTTGTGGTTTCGATACTTTTAAACGAGCAATGAAATCTTGTGAATGTTCTCCTATGACTCTTTATTACTTTTGAATGAATGGAATCATTTTAGAGTTCTTTGGATATCTAGACCATTTCTCTACTTTTTGTCTATTGATTTTCTTCAAGTGTGTTCCTCATAATGTATGAATGGATGTGTACCATGGAAGGAATTGTCAAATCTTATTTATTTATGATATTATCATTTCAGTTCCATTTTAAAACATTAGGTCCACTCATAGGTGAATGTGCTAAATGATGATATTTTTATGCTTTGAGTTCTTTTGAATACCCGAGTGAATGAAAAGAGGAATACCATCTATATAAAATCAAAAAGGGAACATAACAAGGCTCTGGGAGGTTGACTCTTTTCCTTGACCAAAAAAGACATCAACATTTTTGGAGACCATAGTGGGGAGTGATTCATTTTCAAGAAATCTTATGCTTTCATTTAAAGATCAAAATTATTGAAAAAGTAAAAGTTCTTTGAAAAAATATTTGGTAGGTCTCTAGCCACATAGTTGAAAATGAATTAGGTTATTTAAAACCTTGTCCAAAGAACATTAGATTTCCTTGAATATTATAGAAATAAAAATATAGATATGTTATGGTGATTTCTTGAACACTGAGAACCATCAAATATTTGGAAGAATGGGCCTATTGGCAACTCCATTATTGAAGATTTTGGTTTTAAAGAAATATGCCTTGATGACTCCACTAAAAAGATCCCATAATTGAATGAAGATCTATATGGTAACTTAATGAAGAGTTTTTCCCATCTTGTGATAATAATCTGCCTTCGTCACCAAGCCCGTCAATATTTTTTCAAGCTACGTTAAAAAGAGAAAGTCCCCCAAAAAGAAAACTAGTGTATATAGGTCCCTCAATTTGCAAGGAAAGAATCATCCCTTGTCGAATATTTCCATGGACAATTTTTCCACATTCTTTGGAGAAACTTTAGAGGATGTGGAAAATCATTTGTTTAAGTTTGATAGTGCCTATAATACTTATAATGTGTGGGAAAATGATGTTGTTTGCAAATTGTTTGTCTTTACTCTACAAGGAGATGATCATGAATGGTTTTATTCATTATTGTCTAGATCCATCAATCCCTGGGAAGTATTAGAAGATTTATTTATTGAGAAATATTTCTCAAGGAAAGGACCATATTCTCTTTTTTTGAAGATGGTTGAAATCTAGATGAATGAATAGACAATTAAATATTTTACTTTTAGATTTATGAAATTTCTTCATGAGATTCCTCAAGAAATGTTTCCAAACAGTTTCATCATTTTTAACTACGATGAAAATGTTTTTCCTACAAATATGAAATTTTTATTGAAGTAAATGAAAATTTGCAATTAAAAAGAGTTAATGCAACTAGCTCAAGTCACTGAAGAAAATATTGATGAAAGTATTGTTAATCTCTTAAACTTTCCAATATGCTTTCAAGAAAATAAAAACTAGAAATTCAGAAGAAAATTTTGATAAAAGATATGAAAATTTCTCTACATCAAATTGTGTTCCTAAAGTTGAAAGTGATAACTGTGATATCTTAATTACGCAATGCCAAGAGGCAAGGTCACTACTTGAGGGTCGAGGCTGTGCAATGCATAGTTTAGGAGGGCTGGATGAGGCTAGGTTGTTGGGAATTTTCCGAAATTTGGCTAAGTGTGGGACCGAAGAGATTGTTGTGAATAGTGATATGACTTGACTGTGATCACACACTTGAAACACTTTGACGACACAAAAAAATAGATTATCTAAAACACGTTAACAACATATTTCCCTCAATGCGACAACTTTGCGATGACTTTACGACAAGTGCAACACTAAATGCACACTTTGCAATGACCGTGACGACACTTGTGCGAAAGAGCTTAAAACTTTGGGAATGAGTGTGAATGATGTTTACATGGTTAGAGAAACTCATCCACACAAAAATAACCCCTTGAAACCACCAGAACCATCATACATACATTGTTTGGCAACTAAAATGCGAAAAGATGACAACTGCTAAAGTGTGAATGAATCTTGTGATATGTGAACAATAATGAAAGTAACACCTGCTAGAGAAAAGAATCATGAAAAATCACTAATTAAAGTGAAATCAAGCAAAAACGACAACCGAAAACATGAAAATGACACTCACGAAAATAAAGGTGCGCGGGAGTGATAGTTTGCAAAACTCACCGAAATGGAAGAACAAACACAACCAGAATGTGAGAACTTGTCGTTGTCAGTATGCATTGACTGTTGACTTGAACATCGCACTGGCACAGTCTTGATGGAACATGTTATGCTTGTCCAAGTTTGCGTAATAGAATGCATTGATGCACTTGTTATGGACTGAGCATGTGTGAGCAAGTGACTTCGACACTTCCAATCCAAGAAGGGAGCTCAAAAGCATCAGCTGACCAAGAAGTGACTATGGAACGACTGGTCGCAAGATCCATAGTAGGCTCCAAAATTTGAGTGTATGCAAAAATTTGGGGGGTGTTTATCGTATTGACAACACCAGTGAATAACGACTTCCAAAAGTTAGAGCTAAACTTTGGTCTCTATCTGAGATGACTACTTTAGGTACCCCATGTAACATTAAAATGTCCTTCATAAACACCTTTGCTACCTATGCAACCTTGAAAGTTGATTATATTGGTACAAAATGTGAAGTCTTTGTCAATCTTTCCACTACCACCATTATGGCATAATGTTGCTTCTAGGTCCATGGCAATCCGGTGATAAAATCCAAGGTAATCACCTCCCATTTCCATTCTGGTACGTGTAAAGAGTTTAGCAATCCCGTAGGGTTTTGATGTTCAACTTTAACCAATTGGCATTCATGACATTTGGTCAAATACTTTGCCACCTCCTTCTTCATTCTTGGCCAAAAGAAGTCCTTCCTTAAGGATTTGATCGTTTTCCAGTAGCTATGGTGGCTTGTATAAGTCTACGATGATATTCATCCATAATAGTTCATTTAATTTCCTCTTGATTAGGTATGTACAAACTCCCTTTAAAATTCAGTAATCCCTTGTCATTAATAGCATACTCCTCCCACTTTTCCAGATTTTTTCCTTTTTCTAGATTTTCACATGTCATTTAATATTTTATATCTGCCTTGGTAGCTTCTTTAATTAAACTCCACATATATGTCTCATTATGACTGACAATGATTTCATTTACATGTTTTAAACTTCGGCTTAAGGCATCCGCCACTGTTGGGCGCAGGATCCCCCAAGGGTAGTTTTAGGGCGAAAAGCCCATATTTTGGTCCAATTTTGTAAATCCAAATGTAAAGACTCCGCATTTTGTGGTCACAAAGCGCGTAGATGTTAAAGAGTCATAGGGTTGTCCACCCTTATTTTGGAAATGTAATGTCGGCTATAGAATATCTACCCATGGTCCACGGACCATAGGATTGTATAAATAGAGCTAAGCTCTAAGTAGTTAGAGGAAGGGAATCAAGCAATAATGATTGAACATGTATGAGAGGTAGCTCTGAAGTAGAAGTCTAAGTTTTGGGTCGTAGCGTAGGTAGAGGCTATACAACTGAGTGTGCAGAGGCCTAGAAGTCTGAAGCTGAGTGTGCAAACCCCTGCAACTGAGTGCGCAGGGCGGGTCGAGTCTATAATTATCTAAAAGTATCAATAAAAAGAAGTATTCTACAATTTCTACGTTTTTATTTCATGTTTATGCATCCAGTTATGTTTGGGTATGAATTTCACTTATAATGCTTATATGATGCGCAAATATATGTATTTGTGTTGGTTAAGTGAACACAAGTAAGAACATATGTTTATGCAAAGCTAACTAAGATCTTTAATAAGACAAGTAAGATACTTAGCGTAGTTTGGGAAATATCACAGTTCGCTGCCCTAGCAGCGCGAAAGTATATCAGCCCCAGGTTAGGGCTCTGCGAAAGCTGATTGTATCCTTTTGCGAAGGTACTGAAGGGTGGAACAGAGGGCTAAGCAACCTGCACACAAGTAGGTATAGCCGGGATAAACCGACATCACAACCATCTCAAGGGTGCGGAAACTTGGTTCCAGCATCCCCCCATACTGCTTCGGGTGAGATTTCAGTCCGCGCTCCACGGGCTGATGCCGAAAGGGTCAGTAGTATAGGGATTTGTTTGGCTAACTAACGCTAAACCTGGGTCAGGCCCCCACAATCCAACAAATGGTTTTGTTGTCGGGACCAGAATTTACATAAGAGATGTGTGATGTCGTATCACTAGAATCCAACTAAGAAAGAAGTCGAAGGTTTGTTGGACAAAAGGATTCACGAGTTCGCAGCACAAGAAAACAGAAATCTGCGACCGTCAAAAGAACAATGGTTAGACCAATACCTATATATGAAGATCCATAAAATATGTTTCATCTCCTTTCCTACTAAGCTATATGAGTGGATCGCGAAGCTAGCGGATAGCCAAGGAAGGTGGAAACTTGACGATCCTATTATGTGGACCCCAGAGCTAGTGCAAAGGTTGGAAGCATCAGAGGATAAGATCACCTGCACTGTCGATCATTGGCTCAATCACATCATAGGAGGATTTGTGACTGAATTTGCGGTTGACACCAGCTATAGTGAGGCAGAGTGATGCTTTTTCAAAGGACCGCGAGGTAAGTACGTAAAATCTTTGAATACTTGGATTAAGATGTTGTTGTGTGAAAAACGGTTATGCATCTACCTTGATGTTCGGGGCTACCCGAAGCATAATATTTTATAGAAACGAAGGAAATAAAGGTCTAGAGCATAGCCCCTTGATTTCACCTCCGCGAGGGGACGAAGAAGGGATCACGACGGTCTCTCCCGCGAAGTGCTATTCAGTAACAAGGATTCCCTTAAATACCACCTCTGCCCACACCACCACCGGCTTCACCACCATCACCTCCAACTTCACCCATACCACCTCCACCTCCACCGTGATTCAGTATGGGAAACACAATGAAGTGGACTTTGTTCAAAGGCTTGGGAAATGAGGACCTGGACCAATTCCAGTTCATTGTGAGGGCTATATGGGAAGCTCAAGGTGTTATAGATGACCATATAAATAAAGAAACACTGGTTAGCGCTCTATAGGATCGCGTGTTGACCTGGTATATTAAGTACTCCAACAATAACCCGAATGCTAGAGTAGCAGATGTCCAAGTAGCACTAAATAGGGAATTTAGTAGGCCTAATTCTAAAGCACAGTCGATTGTGGGATTCAAAGAGATCATGATGCAACCAGGCGAGACACCTTGGGAGCTAGATCAGAGGCTAAAATGTATAATTCGCGAAACCAACATGAATTTGATAGATGGACAACATCTCGAGTGGTTTGTGGCTTCACTACTACCATAATTAAGGAGTGCATTGTCGCAGCAGAAGATAACCACTCAGGCAGAGGCCTTGGAGATTTCGATGAGATTACATGAGACTCCGATGCAGGATCCTAATCTAGGAGTCCAACAGATCCATGTGCAACTAAAAAATTTGTGCCTTGAGATGTAAAGTTTGACGCAGGAAAAGACAGTTCGGCCAGAGGTACGCAAAGAGGTATGGTGTTTGAAATGCAAGAGTTAGGGTCATGAAAAATACCACTGCTCGGTCTTCATAAATTACCTTGTAAGAGGAGGACCTATTCCTTTCAGGCCGAAAGCCCAAGCAGGACCTAGCGTGACACTTGCTTTATGGTGTGCTATCTGTCAGGTAGCCAGAAAACATACCATAGATAACTGCCACTTATTACAGAAGTATGTGCAAGCACCGCAACAGTTGTTCTACAACTTTTTTATGTTGGTAGGACATGCTGAGCGTACTTGCAGGAGCTATGAATTGATGATGGATAGAACTCCTGCCTACAGGGTTCAGGCTGAAACGTGGTCCCTTGACCAGAATGCAAGGATGGCACAGACAAGATTTCAAGGGTGCGGACGAGGCTGAGGTGGAGGAGGACCTGGTAGAGGTTGCGAACAGTTGATTTTCTACAATTGCAGAGGACTAGGACACTATGTCCGCAATTGCACTAATCCAACGCGCCCGTCATGCAAGTATTGCACGTTGTTTGATCATGAAACAGAAGATTGTCCTATGCTGATAGCTAGAATATGTGACAAAGGGGCACTACCACCTCCCCCAACTCAAAACCTACAGATGATGAGGTCTGAGCTACACGAGGAAGATCTGAACTAAATGTGGTGCTCTAGAGTGGAATCATGACGGGAGATGACAAGGGGAAACAATCGAAAGGCATATAGGTTTGCAAAGCCCCGATGAAAGAGGCTGATTTTGATTGGAGCACGTTCATGAAGCAATCATGGAAGCTAAGAAGAGCTTCACTAAGGCCTCCATTTCAGGAAGTAAGGATAAGCTGGAGCCAGAAATGGACCCCTCTATGCTCATGACTTTCTTGGAAACCTGTATGAAGTTACTACGTGACAGTAAGGCTGTAAAAGGGCTACAAGAACTCATCAATAGATGAGCTGGAACCGCGTTAGGTGAACCGTGTGTAGTGTGAAATATTGGCAAGCATAAGACAAGGATGGGATGGGAGATGAGACTGACCACGCAAATAGGAGAATATGAAATGGATTAGGTCATTTTGGACCTAGGGTCAGATGTGAATGTCCTACCAAAGTAGAATTGGGAGTGAATGGGGTGACCTGCACTATAATGGTCTTTGATTCAGCTAAGGATGACGAATCAACAGAAAATCCTACCCACGACAGCAGGGAGTAACCATGGATATTGAGGGAGCTAGCGCGTTGGCAGATTTTGAAGTAATAGAGGTTGTTAATGACAAAAATCACTACCCTGCGCTCCTGGGAATTAACTGGGCCACTGATATGAACGGGCTAATCAATCTTAAGAAGCAAAAGATGATCTTTGAGAAGAAATCACTGTGTGTAATAATACCCCTAGATCTTGCTGAAGGATCGCGCTATACAAAACCGGTCCGTGATTATGAGAGTGATGATGGTCTGGAATGCATCTATAAGATAATGACGTGAGACCAAGACTAGGTGAATCCCACTGCGGATGGACAGATTACATGGGATCGCAAGAGTTCTTTCACTTCAGATTTCGATGAAGAAATAGAGTGCTTATAGAATCAGTTACACGAAGTAACTACGCTGAATTGCAACATGATGACCCGGTCGCTACGCTGTGTGTCGTTAGAGGTAAGAAATCTACCTACTTATGATGGTCTAAATGAGATATATACCTTTTTGGATGCATTTGAAAGGGATGTGTTGGAAAAGCAATGCTTCCAGGCCTTGGACTGGGTAATGCACACTATGCCCGCAAGATGGTGGGGTACGCACAAAGGAAGCTTTGATGATTGGCATGAATGTAGGAGGATGATGAGAGCACGATTTGGGAAACCTAAGATGCGACTGACAAAAAAGTATGATGGACAGGATGATCCGTGTGCACATCTGGCCAAATGGACGCAAGCCTATGGAAAAAAGTGATAACCTAAGTGGGTGCACCTGTTTTGTCATACCCTGGAAGTTTTCACAATGAATTGCTATATAGAAAGAGAGCTCCACCATGGGACAGGTGAATGGGATATCCTGCGTAAAAGATTCATGATGACATTCAGTTTTGAGGATGGATTTGACAATATTGATGAAGTGCTACAAGAGGTGAAAGCAACCATCTTTAGGATACCGCAAGATCCTTTAGACCTGATTTAGCCTGAATGGGCTACTCAACTAAGTTACATGTTAGACTGTTATAATGTAACTTTTGAAGAGGAGGACGAGGACCCGAGGAAGATTAACATTCTAGAAATAGAAGGTCATCGCGAGGTTCAAGGACCACAGGTTGAGAACCTTGATATAACCGCGCCGGTGAGAATTAAAGAGGTGAACATTGGTACGGAGGTAAAACCCAAATTCATGAAAATTAGAGATTACTGGGACGACGTGATGGTGGATAAGGTCATTGAATTAATCCACGAATATCAGGACTTATTCCCTACCAATTTTACAGACCTGAAAGGAATAATTGGAGATCTAGGAGTGATGAAGATCACACTAAAGCCCGACGCGAAGCCAATTAAGCAGAGACCTTATTGTCTAAATCCAAAATACAAGGAGAAGGTCTGCTTAGAGCTGGATAAAATGCTAGCAACAAGCATCATTGAGCCTATGGAAGAGCCTGATTGGGTAAGCCCAATGGTGGTACAAGAGAAGAAGCAGAAAGATGAGGTAAGCATATGCGTGGATCTCAGAAAACTGAATGATGCTTGTGTGCATGATCCTTTCCCAACTCTGTTCACAGATGAAGTGTTGAACAATGTAGGTGGTCAGGAAGCATATTATTTCACTGATGGGTGGGTACCGCCAAATCAAAATTGCATTGGAGGATAGGAGCAAGACAACCTTCGCAACTGAGTGGGGTTGCTTTCAATATATTGTAATGCCATTTGGATTGAAGAATGTGCCTGCTATCTTTTCTTGCGTGGTTGTTGCGGCATTCAAAGAATTTATTCATAAGTTCTTGGAGGTCTATTTTGATTACTGGACTATATTTGAACTGGTTAAGCACCATGTAGTGAGCTTGCGCTTGATGCTGGATACTTGTCGAAGATACTAGATCGCGCTCAACCTCAAGAAGTGTCTGTTTTGCACTCCTTTTGGGAGCCTATTGGGGCATGTGGTTTGCAGACAAAAATTGATGGTATACCTCGCGAAGATCATGGTAATTCTGAACTTGCAAGCGCCAAGGAGTGTGAAACAACTGTGCGCTACTTTGGGACATACGGGATATTATAGAAAGTTTATCAAAGGTTATGCCCAGATCACCGCACCAATGGAAAAATTGTTGAAGAAGGATGTCACGTTCTGTTGGAATGATGACTGTAAGAAAATATTGGATATATTAAAAGAAAAGATGGTTACCGCGTCGATTCTAGTCTTCGTGAACTGGAAGAAAGAGTTTCATGTACATGTTGATGCATCATATATAGCGTTGGGGGCAGTACTACCACAGGATGGTGGAGAAGGCTTGGACCACCCTATCGCATTCGCAAGCCACAAATTTATCCAAAGTAGAGAAGAACTATTCCACCATTGATCTCGAAGGGCTAGCTATGGCGCATGCACTCCAGAAGTACCAAAACTACTTGCTAGGAGGCCAATTTAAGATGTATACAGATCACTCCGTGCTAAAGTACCTGGTCAATAAGCCTGTGTTGGGGGGGAAAATTTGTAGATGGCTCTTATTGTTCCAAGAGTACGATTTTGAAGTTGTTGTGAAGCCTGGATGATTGAACGCGGGACCAGACCATCTGTCATGCATCGAAATAGGGGAGGAACCTACTAATTTGGAGGAAGGATTACCTGATGCACAACTCTTTGTTGTGCATGTCGTGAATGGACATTTCAAGGATATACTACACTTTCTAATAACTGGAACTACGTTGGAAGGATACTCTATCCAGCAAAAGAAGGAATTAGTGGTGCGTGCGACAAACTTATATGTCATTGCTAGGCATCTATACAAGATGGGGAATGATGAAATACTACGAAGGTATGTACCTAAGTTTGAACGAAGCAGCATCCTCACCGATGCTCATGGGGGCACTTCAGGAGGACATTATGCAGGGAGAGAAACTACACAGAAGATTCTATGCATAGGGTTGTGGTGGCCAACCCTTCATCAGGATTCAAAAGCATATTCCAAGACTTGTGATGTATGTCAAAGAACAGGCAGGCCATCACAGAGGGATAAAATGCCTTTGAATCCACAAATGACATTGCAACCTTTCGAAAAGTGGGCAATAGATTTTCTAGGACCCATTCAGCCTCATGGGAAGACAGACACGAGGTATATTATCATTGCGACGGAGTATTTGACTCATTGGGCAGAAGCGCAGTCAGTGAAGGATGGCACGAGCGTGACCACTGTGAAGATTCTATTTTAACATGTACTGATGTGATTTGGATGTCCAAAGATCTTGATGAGCGATCGAGGTACGCACTTCCTGAATGAGATGATCAACGCACTGATGGAGGAATTTTAGGTGTATCACCAAAGGAGCACACCTTATCACCCACATGCTAACGGGATAGTGGAGGCATTCAACAAAATGCTTGAAAACGTGCTAACCAAGGTATGCAATGCTCAACGAAGTGATGGGACCTACGCATACCTGCAGTGTTATGGGCTTATCGGACGACATGCAAAAAGCTGACGGGACAAACACCCTTTAGACTAGTATATCAGGTTGAAGCGATGATGCCTATGGAATAGATTGTGCCTAGTCTGCACATAGTAGCGCTCATAGGTATGACGGATCGCGGAGCCTTGGAAGAGAGGCTCACATAGTTGGATGAGCTTGAAGAAGAGAGATTTTTGGGTGGATTTCACCAGTAGGTCTAAAAGTAGCGTGAAAAAGTGTGGCACGATCGACACATCAAGCTGCGCATATTCAAGGTAAACAATCTGGTTTTGTTGTATGATAATAAGTTTGATAAATTCCCTAAAAAATTTAGGATGCACTAGTTAGGGTCGTATGTTATTAAGGAGATTACCGACGGAGGCACGGTACAGTTGGTCAAGTTAAATGGAGAACCCCTCCAAGGAAAGGTGAATGGCAGTCGCTTGAAGCCATACATCAGTGATCCAGCCATGTGACTATATGAAAGTAGCACTTTCTTAGCACTCCAGGCAATTGAAAGGAGGCGCGGGACTATAAAATACACTACCCAAGTTGTGGAGCTACGTGATGTCAGGACTGCGCAAAGTAGTGAAGTGTCACAGGGTCTGCGGCAGCGCAAAGACAGCTGTGCTAACGTGCAAGTCCGCTAGAAAGTGACTGTTAAAGTCACTAATCACGATTTGATGGTCGGTTTGAGGCCAAATGGAGCAGAAAACTGACATTTAAGGAAAAATTTATGGGTTAGATTCTTGAAAATTTGCCGCCAATCTAGCATTAACAGGCCAAATGTGGGGGGAACGGTCGAATTTGAATTCAAAAAGCCCTATAAATTACAAATGGTTGTCCAACAAAAAACACTTGGCATTTTAAAAATTCATTTGTTGCGCTATTAACTGTGTATGGACCTTTCGAATTTCGAGGCTTTGAGAGCAAGTTCAATGTTTTAGAGATTGTCGAAGGAGACACAGGACCTCCTGACTAGAATATGTCGACGCCCGAGGAAGTCGCACAAGAAATTGCAGTAGCAGAAGCCCCAGAGAGCCCTTGAGTAATAGTTGAGGTCCCTAAATCACCTAAAACATGAAGACCTAAGAAGGATGAGCAGGCTATGATCCTGGTGCGCATCTCACCAAGAAACCCATAGAGGACTAAGCTCACCTTGCAGGAAAAGGGGAATGCCATTAATCTGGAGGTTAACGAGGAAGAATTTGAAGAAATCCTGGTGGATGAGGAGGATGTGGAAATGGAAATTGAAACCCAGGGTGCAGATCCTATTGCCTAGTTACCAGAATATGTTCTTCCACACAAGGAAAAAGCCAAGGTGTCAAAGGACATAGACGAGAGCAAGAGCTCCTTGCAAATTCTGTTGCTCCCAGATGATATTGTTTTTGAGGGGTGACACTTAGGGTGGGTTCATGTCCTAAAGTTCGAAGATTGGGACCTTGTGGATCATGAGAAATTCCCACATTTAGTGACTGAGAAGCTAATGTGTCGGCGGATTGACACCACGGTTGGCACGATTGAATTGGAGCCGCACACACGGCTCAAGGGTGTAGAGAAAGCCGGGTTGCTAAACCTGCTATGGGTGTCACATTACCACCGCACCCCAGTAACCATCTTCGTCATCAAGCAGCTGCGTTGCTTCGTGCATGATGGGTGTTTGTGATTGGAGGAGCCCGTTCCCATCACAGACGACTTGATTCATCAGATCACACAGTTGCCTTACTCAGGGGAGGATCCAACCAATATATCAGAAGGAAAAGGTGGCCAATGTTAAGAAATTGATTGTATAACATAAATACTTAGCGAAAGGAATAAATATAAAAATAACCAGCAACAACCATAAACACATAAACACACATTTTTATCCAGGAAAACCCCAAATCCGGGGAAAAAACCCAACCTAATGATATCTCATTAGCATTGGCCAATACGACCAAGTGAGCCTTCACCGCTCACCTCTAGGCCTTCCAGCCTTTTATAAGCTCCATTACATATAATACCACGGGTAGAATACTATGGGCGCACAATACCATGTGCCCCAAAACCATCACTGTTTAACCTGGTCAACTTTGACTCTATCCTGAGTCAAGTTTACCTAACAATTCCCTGCTTAAACTTGACTTGGGGTTCTTCGACTAACTCCAGGAAAACTTGATAAGTGAGACAACCCCTCTCACTCTAGCCCTTACCCCCCTCAAAGTTTTTTTTACCTGGGGTATTATTAACTTGACATCCCCCTATCACCTAGTTCTAGCCCAAACTTTGCCGGTGATTACCCCGGGGTACACATGCCTTACCAGGTCTTACAGTAGTATGCCCATTTACATGCAATAATTTTGACTTCATTAATTTTTTTTTTTGTTTATTGCTGGTGCTATTCTGACCCATCCTCTCTCAATTTTATTTGCTCAAAAAAAAAACTTCTATCAAACCGCTAATTCCTCCTTCGAGTAGAGATATAACTCTGCCTATCTTCAAACTCAGGGTATCGTAAGCCACTTGTAGCCTTTCTACCTTTGTCTTATAGGATTTGTTGAGGCCAGCTCAATCAGAGCAATACCCTGTGCATTCTTATAGGCCTCCAGTGTGCCATCCGCTGCCTCTTTCTCTCATCCCCGGTCTTAAACTCCGCGAGATAACGATTGTAATCTCCCTTTATCTTGAGATAAAAGACCTTGGCCTCCCCGCAAGAAGTAGAGGGAATGAGATAGCCATCCAATAACCCCAGGATTCTGTCACAAATGCCGCTCAGCTCAACCTCCACCTTGAGCCTATATTGCCTGATGAGGGGTAGGCGGTCCTCGTTCCCTCGGCTCTCCTCCTTCTGTTTAATGGAAAAGAATATCCTACAGGAGGCCCTACGTGACCCAATGGCATTCTTGTATGCCACAGACAATAGGTTTCTCTCCTCCATTACCAACTCTTCGACATCAATGGCCTGTTTCGCTAGCTTCGACATGTACACGCTCTCTCTCCGCACCGAGGAATCCGCCATTGTGATGAAAGGGAAAAGAATCTGAATCCGTGACCTTTGGATTGGGACTACTCCTGCCCAAAGAATTTCACTCCAGAGAAGCCAAACCAGGTCTGACAAAGCCCCTTCTGCCCGACCATAAGAAGTCCCCTTCTCCACAACGATCAACGGCCTCTGAGCCTCCCGGAGCAACGAAACTACAGTCCGGACATCCGACTCCACAACGTAGAGCTCTGGAATCGAACCGGGGCGAGACCAAACGGACATGAAAGGGTGCAATCTCTTAGCCTCCTTGAGAATCTTCATTTTCAGTTGAGGAAATCCAGAAAATACCTGAAACATTGACTGTAAACCACAGTGGCAGGCATGATAGAGGTGGTTGTCGTCTAATCAATGCCATAGAATACCACCAGTTTTGACCCTGCATGAGCATGCCAAGTGCTCATCCTCATTTACACCGTTTGACACCACTTTTGAGATGACATAGTGCAGGCTTTGTCTTGACGCAAAACCGGCCTTCGCATGCATTCTGCACCTGCGTACTCCTCCCACGCCTCCTACTCCTCCACTTCCTCTGTTCCTGCTATTCCACGTAAATTGTAACATTTACTGCCCGTAAATTCTTACAGTAACATTTAGGTCAGAGCCAAACTTCAGACTCGTTGCTCTCTTTAGTTAACGAATGATCCACGTGGTGGCTTGGACTAGAATTACCCTTTGAAAGCATACTGCTATGAAGTAGGTGTGAGCCATTCATGCGTCGCCACCAGAATAAATTTCACATCCTTAGACCATCTCAGGGACTCTCCAAAATGTAGCAAATCAAATTTCTTTCATTCACCAGGCTAATAAAACCCTTGGAAAAAAAAGCATCCCTTTGAAGCCAACATTTGGCTCTGATACCAATTGTTAAGAAATTGATTGTATAACATAAATAATTACCGAAAGGAATAAATATAAAAATAACCAGCAACAACCATAAAAACATAAATGCACATGTTTATCCAGGAAAACCCCAAATCCGAGGAAAAAACCCAACCTAATGATATCTCATTAACATTGGCCAAAACCCTGGCCAATACGACCAAGTGAGCCTTCACCGCTCACCTCCAGGCCTACATTATAATGAAGTCCTTCCAGCCTTTTATAAGCTCCATTACATATAATACCACTGGAAGAATACTATGGGTGCACAATACCATGTGCCCCAAAACCATCACTGTTTAACCTGATCAACTTTGACTCTATCCCGAGTCAAGTTTACCTAATAGCGAGTTGGCCCTCGCAAAGGCGATGAAGAAGAATTTCAAGTTGGAGAAGAAGAAGCGAGGATATTCCATCTCCAGCATTAACGACCCTGCAGTCAAGGTCGCAACATAAATACTAGCAGGGAAGGTGATGTGGAAGTACCCCGTAGATGAGGTGCCTGTGCCTTTGATTACACTGGTGGCCCAATGTGCTGAAGGGGTCCAGTTCAATTGAGCGAACTATCGATTTGACGAGTTCCTGACAAACTGTCGCGAGGCATAGGAGCAGGGAAAAACATTTCACTATGCTTGGATCATGTTGTCAATCCTACTGGTGGCATGGGAGTTGCCTGAAGACAACCATTTCCCTTCGATCGCATCAGACCTTCCAGAGGCAACAATGTATGCTTCGTTGTGGGTGACCAAGGACGTGCAATGCATCAAAGAAAGAAAGATGTTTTGGATCTTGATGGAGATGAATATCTGGATGGGGATTAATCTCAAGCAGTGGTTGTTGCCCATAGTATACATTAGTTTGTAGAGCTTTGCGGAGTTCGAATTAGATTTCCACCATGTCTTTATTAGGGCGCGGAAGGACCCTACGAAGACATGGCATAACCTACCATATCTAGAGACTGATGATGTAATTTTCACAGTCCTTGAGTCTTGGCCACCAGAGTGGCGTGCTCCAGTAGGTTCTGTGGTTGAAACGGACAATTCCACTGCGCAATGCAAGAAGGAAGAAACAAAGCTTCGAATGGCACAGCTGGCAGAGAAGTGCAGAAAGGAGGAAGCAGAGGCTAAGGCCTAGGAAGTGCGTGACGCTGTGAAATTGGCGGAACAACAGAAAACATGAGGAGAAGAGCGCGAAGGACAAAATTCACCTTTTCCCAAGACTGAGGTAGAAACAAAGACAGAACAAGGTGGCACAGACCCGTAGACAACATCCACCCAACTCAAGCGTCAATGACCATGAGAACAGGCAATGCCACGAAATAAAACCAAGCTTCAAAGACGTCCTTCGACCCAATCACCCTCACTGAAGGGGATTTGCATGATATTGGAGAAATGGTGAGGGATTGTCACCATAGAGGCCCTCCAACAGTTTGAAGAACAACAACAATTGGTATTGGGGGCTTTCCGAATAGAGGTACAGGAGTTGCAGGTTTGCACTCCACAGGCTAGCACAATGTCCACCAACCTCATGATTAGCACTTTAGCTGCCAAGGAGATGTTGCGCACAAGGGTGACCAACAAGATAGTGCTACTAGGTGGGGCACTTACTACAGAGAAGGAGGCCGACAGGCCCATGGTTAGCAATTTGAAAGGGGTTGGATTGAACATGGCAACACAACCTCGAGAGATGCTCTACCTCTTGTAAGATGGAGTCACCACGGAACTCAGGGCCTGGGAGAGCCGTGCTCTATAGGTGATGAGCGAGAAGCACATCAACATCGAGCAATTGGGCCTATAGCGCAACGAGGCAGTGGAGCAGAAGAAGCAAATAATGCAGGTAGTGGAGGAAGCCTATTGAATGGTCCCGAAGTTGGACATTCAGGTAGAAGAACCAGTGGGGGCGGGCATCCACAAGTTAGCCATAGGGGTGTGCGACGCTCGAGCAGATATGGCCACGATTCAGCTGGAGTTGAACCTACAGATTGTAGAATTGCAGTTGAAATCTTAGCCTTCAACTCTGCTAGAAGTTAGGGAACAACGTACCACCACTGTTACAACAACAATAACGACGGTTAACAATGTAGTGGTAGAATAAATGCAACTTTTTGAATTGTCATTCGAGGTCCTAACCACTCTATAAGAGGACTCAAATGTAGAGTGCTTGGAGATAGAGGTGCGTGAGATACAACAAAAATATGACGAGGTCAAAGGGACCGCGCAGACAGTTGGCCTTACACAGAGGCTCGCACAGATGTAGGAGGAAAAGGTGCTCAAGGAACAGGTGGATGCTACTCGGCATAAAGAAGTAGTCTTAAATACGTGCCTATAGCCATGGATAGACGAGGCTTATGTGATCACATCCTCCATTGAAGAAAGTTCGTACAACTATAGGCAGCTCAGCAGAAGATTCAGGGCAGTAGTTCAATAACAATCACTGAGCAACGAGTGGAAGAAGTCCAAAAGGCGGTCGCTCAGTGCATTGCCGAAGTTGTGGTGATCCAAAAAGAGCTTGGAGGTCTTTGCGCTAAGATCACCACCCCAACAGAGTGACTCAAGGGTGAGTCATGATGTTTGTGTTGGGGGCCTGTTGGGTGCAGGATCCCCCAAGGGTAGTTTTGGGGCTAACCAATTTTGTAAATCCAAATGTAAAGACTTTGCATTTTGTGGTCGCAGAGCATGTAGATGTTAAAGAGTCATAAGGTTGTCCACCCTTATTTTGGAAATGTAATGTCAGCTATAGAATATCTATCCATGGTCTCCAGACCATGGGATTGTATAAATAGAGCTAAGCTCTAAGTAGTTAGAGGAAGGGAATCAAGAAATAATGATCGAACATGTATGAGAGATAGCTCTGAAGTAGAAGCCTAAGTTTTGGGTCGTAGCATAGGTAGAGGCTCTGCAGCTAAGTGCGTAGAGGCCTAGAAGTATACAATTGAGTGGGCAGACCCCTGCAGCTGAGTGCGTAGGGCGGGTCGAGTCTATAATTGTCCGAAAGTATCAATAAAGAGAAGTATTCTACAATTTCTACATCTTTATTTTCTGTTTATGCATCTGCTTATGTTTGGGTATGAATTTCACTTATAATGCTTATATGATGCGTGAATATATGTAATTGCGCTAGTTAAGCGAACACAAGTAAGAACATATGTTTACGCGAAGCTAACTAAGATATGTAATAAGACAAGTAAGATACTTAGTGTAGTTTGGGAAATATCATAATTCGCTGCCCTAGTAGCGTGAAAGTATATTAGCCCCAGGTTAGGGCTGCGCAAAAGCCAATTGTATCCTTTCACGAAGGTATTGAAGGGTGGAATAGAGGGCCAAGAAACCTACATGCAGACAGGAATAGCTGGGATAAACCAACATCACAACCATCTCAAGCATGCGAAAACTTGGTTGCAGCATCCCCCCATACTGCTTCGAGGGAGACTTTAGTTTGCGCTTCGCAGGCTAATGCCAAAAGGGCCAGTAGAGTAGGGATTTGTTTGGCTAACTAATGTTGAACCTGGGTTTGGCCCCCATAATCCAACAACCACTTTATTTTCTTTACCTTTAATATGTTTAATCTTGACATCTTATTCACATAGAAAAACCATTCATCTAGTTTGTTTGGCGTTCAGATCTAGCTAGCTAAAAAAATATTTGAGATTCACATGGTTTGTAAATAAGGTAATTTTTCTTCCAATTAAGTAGTGCCTCCACATTTTGAGGGCATGAATCGCTGCTAGCAACTCTTAATTGTAGAATGAATAATTCATTTTGTGTTTTTTTAATTTTCATGGTTCATATGCTATTACATTACCTTCCTACATTAATACCCATCTTAAACCTTCTAGGCACACATACATGCAGACCTCAAAATATTTCTACCACGGTAAGCAAATGTTTCAGCTTCTTAAAACTTTCTTGGCATTGAGGTGTCCATTCAAAATTTACTCCCTTTTTCTATAGGGAGGTTATATGGTAGGCTAGTTTACGAAACCCTTTTATGAACAAGTGATAATAGCTAGTTATTCCCATGAAAGATCTAATATTAGCTATGCTCTTTAGAACTGGAAACTCAAGTATGGCCTTCACCTTTTTTGGGTCTACTGGGATCCCCTCCTAAAAAATTACATGACCCAATTACTATATTTTGTATTGGTAGAACTCACGTTTAGAAAATTTTGCATACCACTGATTTTCTCTTAAAGTTCTGAGTACAAGTTCCAAATGTTATTTATCACCCTCAACTGTCTTAGAATATCTCAGTATGCCATCAATGAATATTCATACAAATTTATCTAGGAATTTACTGAAAATTCCATTCATTAAATGCATAAATGTAGTTGGTGTGTTAGTTAGGCCAAAGGGTAGCATTGTTAGCTTGTAATGACCATAACGAGTTCTAAATGTTGTCTTTGGTATATCCTCTTCCAAAATTCTTCACTGATAGTACCCGACCTAAGATATATCTTGGAAAACATTGTTTCCCCCCTTAATTGATCAAAGAGGTCGTCAATTCTGGGCAGAAGATATTTATATTTAATTGACTATTTGTTCAACTGTCTGTAGTCAATGCATAACCTAAAAGTTCTGTATTTATTTTTGAAGAAAATAACTGGTGCACCCCATGGGGATACACTAGGTCTAATGTACCCTTTAGCTAATAAATCCTGCAACTAAATCTTTAATTCTTGGTTTCCTTATTTAGTTGCAAGGTCGATATTTGTCGTAAAGAAACTGGTTTAAGAATACTTCAGATAACCTGAAATTTTCCATGATCCATTGCACAAGTAACTGTTTTTCTAGGAAATTCACAATTACCTTATGTTTATCTAGTTATTACATGCTAATCATGACATCAATGGATCCCAAAGGTAATATATTTAAATTAACAAAATTTGTTTTTCCATTCAATTCAATAAAAAAATCCTTAACTAGATTCACGACCCTTGTTTTTGCACCAGTGGCTAACTGAAATGGCCATGGGGCCTTATATTTTTCAGTCACTAGCTTACAATTTTCTATGATTTTAGGGCTAACATAACTCAAACTAGTTCCTAGATTAATTAATATTGAAGCAGGTTGGTCACGAATTTTACCTCGACTTCCACTATTGTGAACTGGTGTTCAGCTTGGTGCGCTTCCAACATTGCATTGATATTGTTGTCCCATAAGAAACCAATTTCTTGGCTGTGTAGAAATTGTGCTTAAGACATTAATGTTTATTATTTATGTTACTTAGTTGTATGTTGTGTTCTCAAATGAAGGACCTGAAAGACCTGGTTTTAAACCCTTAATACTTAGGTGACATGAAAGTCTCAGAATGCCATTTGGGTGCTGAATATAAATGTTGAATGAAGAATGCTTGGAGAAGTCAGAGACAATATGTTGTTCTACATAGAAACTATTATCTATGACACTTAATGAAGTTAAAGACAATATGTTGTTTTACACAGAAACTACTATCTGTAACTTAGAAGAATTGTAGAGGTAGGAGTTTTAAGAATAGAAGCGCTCTTTTAAGGAACCTTAAGTTTATTCACACAAGTAAACAAAGACCTGCAGCTTCATTACTATACTTAAAGGAAAGAAGACACATGATGACACATAACAGAGAAGTTACAAAATCATACCCAACAATGTGTGGAAAACTTATGATTCTTTCATTAATCAACAGCTTTATCAAGAATACAATGGCCTAGTCTCGGGGTTCTTCAAAGTTCAAACCCTTTCTCTGTAAATTTTCCTCATTTTATACATTATGAGACAGTTGGTAATCACCAAAACTGTCAAACTACTTAACTGCCTCCTAACTACTTAAAGTAAAAGTTATTGCATAATATTACAATGGAGGGTAAAGACACCTCATTCTAAAGAAAATAAAATAATAGGAAGTAATGGAATTTAGAAAACTGATGATAGTTGTTCGTTGTTCAGGTCTGTGGCTTGGCTACTGATGAAGTTTCTCTATTGATGTTTTAATAATGGTTAAACTATTTTAACACAACACAATGCATTTTAACAAAACCCCGTGTGTGGACTTATGGGCCACGTATATATCGGAAATGTTCAGATTGGCTAAAACACAAGGAAACTTGACCAATCACTGTTGTCAAAAACAAAGGAATAAAGCCCCAAATCATTACATATTGGGTGCACCTGAGTCGTTAACTCCTGTGCACATTTGAGCGTGATCACCATCCGATCACTCATCCAATCCTTTGGAACTCAACGAGACCTTAAGCCTTTTGAACAAAACCTTATCACATCCGTTTTTTCAATAACCCTTTGACTCTCACATGGATTTGATAAGAAATAAAATTGTCAGTTAAATATATATATCGGGTCCGATTTTAAAAATAAAACCCAATCCCATTTCGATGCGATATCCGTTGGATCTCGTCCCTTTCGATGAACGACTGCGATTGATCCGAACTTCAACATATTGGACTGCATTCCATACCCCATCGCATCCAATTTCCAAAATAAACCTCGTCCATGTTATCTGCATGACTACCATCAGATCTGTGGCCTGCTAATTGGACGGTCTAGATCTTCTCGCAGTTTATCACTTTCAAAATCCATTAATAACATAAAATCAACCATTTCTTTCAAATCTCCGCATTTCCTTTTATTTCCGTTATAACATAATAATTGTTTTTTTTCTTTCATATTTTTTATTTTCTTTCATTTTGTGATAAAATTGAAAATAAACTTAAATAACAATGGATGCTACAACATCTGGCTCCACCTAGGGATAGTGCTTTTGCCACAGAAGCACTAAGAACCATAGATCAATCCCTTTCCTCGAGTATGGAGTCACATATTGCTTAGCCAATTAAACTTCTATGGAATTTGTACAATTAATTCACTCTAGTATCTACAACGATAGGATGTGTATGCTTCAGAGCTGGAAGTAATGTTTAAGGTACTGCCCATTGCCAGACAACTGCAAGGATTCACCATCGAGATTCTCCAGGAAGAATGTATTATTTGTCCTTTCTTCTATAATTCTGAAAGGGCCATACCAGAGAGGATCAAACTTTCCATGCTTACCCTTATCTTCTCTTCTAGTATCCCACCTTAATACCAGGTCTCCAAATTTAAAATCAATCTCTCTAGTTTTTCTATCAAAAATACTCTTCATCTTTGATTGATACATAACCAAGTTGTTTCTTACCTTATCCCTGTTTTCACTCAACTGCACTACCTTATTATGTTGAAAATAGTAACAAGAAATGCTAAAAATAGAAATGCTAAAAATAGCATTGCTATAGATAGCATTTAAGGATATATTCCAATTTTAATTAGTCCTTGAATTAAAATTCGAATTTAGTCTCAACAATTGTTTGTAAAACAAATAATTAATTCATCTTGAGTTAATTAGTTGGAGAAAAACAAATATGAAGTCTATGTGAAGACATGTAATAGTTATCCCTTTGATTGAGGAAGTTATCCCTTAATTAAGGAGATCAGGATGAGTTGTACTTTGAGTTGTAATTAGTTAGCTTAGTTAACTGAGTTAATTCCAGTCAGATTAGTTCCAACAGTTTGTGGAACTGATTGTGAGTTCAGTTAGTCAATGCATGCATGCATGAAACTAGTGTACTTCAGATAATTGAATATTCTCTCGTAAATAACTCATGCATGTCAGTTCAGACAGAGACCCAGTTGAGATCAAAGGATGGGACAGTGTACCATCAGTTGTAGGAATATTCTCATGAGGATATCTCTTACATGCAGAAGGAATTATCTCTTTCAGGATTGCGTAGTTATTTCAAAGGTTAGAGCAGTGTGTGAGGGATTATTACACACAGGTGGTAGCTTGAGTACCTAGGAGAAACTGCGCAAGGAAATAGGAGGCTTGGAGGACTGAAGGAAGGCATATATGTTATCTATTTTGTCTATGAGCAGCAATGAGGGATTGTACTAAGAGCTGGATAGCTTGTGAGCTAAAGCTTTGAGTAATCCTGAGATATTTCCACTTGTATGATGATACAGATAGTGGGGCTTTTAGCTGAGGCTTTCCCCAAAGTATTCTTCTGTGTTCATGTGTGATTGATTTCTTCTTCATCTGTTATATGTGTTCTATTTTATCTTGCTCAAAATCGATTAAGCTTCTGCAAGTTTGTTTGTAGAAGTAGATAAAGTATTTTGCTTTAGTATATTGCATTATCAGGTGATCTATAGTGAAATTTATACATGGTATCAGAGCCAAGTTGACCAAAGCAGAGAACAATATACAAATAAGGGAGAAGTTCAAAGTTTGAAGTTCTTGATTATAGAAATCGAATTTTGATCACATCTCAAAGTTCACCAATGGCGTTCAATGGTTTAAGACTCGAGTATGCCTTGGATGGTAGCTTGAATTATATAGCCTGGAAGGATCGCATGGAAGCGGTATTAGAGGACAATGGTTTGAAGGACTTCATTGATCAAGAAGTCCCCAAGCCAGCAGCAGCTAATGCCCAAGAATTAGCGGAATGGAAGAAATGTGTGGCTAGAGCAAGGAGGATTCTTTTGGAGGGAGTTCGAGACCATATTGTCTTGAGTCTCCATGGGAAGGAGACATCATTTTCAATGTGGAAGACATTGAAGGATCTATATCAGAACAACAATGATTAGAGGAAGCTGGCGCTGAAAGACAAGCTTCAAAAAATCAAGTGTGAAAAGGGAAACATGATCTCTACATATCTGAACAAGCTCACTACCTATAGGGATGAGCTTGGAAGTCTAGGAATCACGACCGTCGATGATGACATGGTGAGTTTTTCTCTCCTCGATCTTCCTAAGAGTTGGAATAGCTACCAAGACTCAATAAATGGAAGAGAGAAACTGTCAGATTGGGAACGATTGTGGTCAGATATGATGTAGGAGGAGATCAGGAGAAGCACCAGAGATGGTTCTTCATCAAAGCATGATGATGAAGAAAATCTAGCCTTAGCAAGTAAGGCGGGGAAAGGGAAAGGGAAGGCTTCCCATTCCAAATCGAGTTCTTCCCATGGTGGGAAGAAGATTGACAAATCTAAAGTGTGATGCTTTAATTGTCATGAGGTGGGCTATTACGCAACAAATTGTCCATAGAAGAAATCCAAGAAGGGATCCTCGAAAGGATCAGATGGTGAGGCACTGGCGTCACAGTTCGAATTGGATTTTACCCTCATCACATGCATGGTTTCATCAATGGTGGGTTGTGTTTGGTACCTAGACATTGGAGCCTCATTCCACATGATTGGTGACAATATTTTATTCAGTACCTTGGAGGAGAAGGACCTCTAGATGCACATAGAGATGGGCGATGATGGAAAGTACCATGTTTTAGGTGAAGGCACGGTTGTGTTTCAGAGGGAGCATGGATCTCCTCTCACCCTAACTGATGTAAAGTATGTGCCTAGAATGAAGAAGGACATGGTATCTGTCGCAATATTAGAAGACAAAGGCTATGATTTAGTGTTCAGTAAAGGAAAGTCGTTCTTGAGACACATCACCACGTGACAAACCAAGAGGATTGGGATTCGAGTGAAGAATCTCTACAAGCTAGAGGTAGATGACTGTGCTGTATTGAGTTCCAGAGTAGAGTTGGTGCAAAGCCAAGATATTGGCGAGCTATGGCATAGAAAATTGGGCCACTTGCACCATGGGGCCTTAAATATCATGCAACAGATTTCTACCAGACTTCCCAAGGGTAAACTTGAGCAAGTGGATACATGCAAAGGTTGTACCTTGGGTAAGTATGCAAAATATTCATTTTAGGATCGAGACAGTCGAGCTGAAGCAAACTTGGACCGAGTTCATATAGATGTGTGTGGACCATTCTCGACAGCCTCCACTGCTAAACAAAGGTACTATGTTATTTTCATTGATGATTTTTCTCATAGACATTGGATCTATTTCATGCAAAAGAAGGATTCTCAAAGTTTTGTGAGTTCAAAGCCTTGGTTGAGAAAGAATTAGGAAAGAAGATAAGGGCCTTGCAAAGTGACAATGGTGGAGAGTATGTTTCTCAAGAGTTTAAGGAGTCCTGTGCAACAGAAGGAATTAAACGGGAGTTGATGGCACCTCATAACCCACAACAGAATGGGGTGGTTGAAAGGAATAATAGAACAATTGTGGGAGCAGCTTGGGCGATGCTGCATGACCAAGGCCTACCACTTCATCTCTGGGCTAAGGCATGCAATACAACAATATAATTGCATAATAGAAGCCCACATTGCATGCTTAGGATGAAGACACCAGAGGAAGCTTTCTCCGGGAAGAGATTAGATGTGAGTCACTTCAGGATCTTTGGCTCATCGGTATTTTTCCATGTGACCAAAGATTCTCGGAAGAAAATTGAATAAACAACTGAGTTATGGATATTTGTGGGGTACACTGATACGCCCCACAACTATCAGGTGTTCTTGCCTACCAGTCAGAGGACAATGATACGCAGAGATCTAAAGTTCAACAAGAAGAAGGCCATGCAAGTTTACCTTGAGAGGGAGCTCAAGTTGCTTGCAGAGGAGGAACTTTTGGTTCCTAAGGAGGAAGAGCCTCATATTGATGATGAGCAGCCGCATGCAGAGGATCTAGGAGTAGAGACATGCACTCATGCAGAGTCTTCCAGAGATGGGCATAAATTCTCAAGGGAAGCTGACAAATTGTTGATGGATGCGAGAGAGAATGTGAGAGAGCCATCTTCTCAGCGCAGACAGAGGAGGTCACATGAGCGGTACACTAGTTACATGGCCCTTGTTGGGGAATGTATGGAGACTGAACCATCTTCCTTTGAGGAAGCAGTGTAGCAACCATTTTGGGTTGATGCTATGGTGGAGGAGTATGACTCCATAGTTTGGAACAGTGTTTGGGATGTTGTTCCAAGACCAGAGAACAAGTTAGTGGTGAGTTCCTATTGGCTTTACAAGGTAAAGCAAGCAGTTGATGGTAGTGTGGAGAAACATAAGGCAAGGTTTGTTGCTCATGGTTTCTCACAGGTTGAGGGAGCTCAAGTTGCATGCAAAGGAAGAACTTTTGGTTCCTAAGGAGGAAGAGCCTGAGATTGATGATGAGCATCTGCATGTAGAGGATCCAGGAGTGGAGACATCCACTCATGCAGAGTCTTCCAGAGATGGGCAGAAATGCTCAAGAGAAGCTGAAAAATTGTTAATGGATGCGAGAGAGAATCTGGGAGAGCCATCCTCTCAGCACAAATAGAGGAGGTCACCTAAGTGGTACACTGGTTACATGGCCCTTGTTAGGGAATGTATGGAGACTGAACCATCTTCCTTTGAGGAAGCAGTGCAACAACTAGTTTGGGTTGATGCTATGGTGGAGGAGTATGATTCCATAGTTCAGAATAGTGTTTGGGATGTTGTTCCAAGACCAGAGAACAAGTCAGTGGTGAGTTCCCATTGGCTTTACAAGGTAAAGCAAGCAGCTGATGGTAGTGTGGAGAAACATAAGGAAAGGTTCGTTGCTTGTGGTTGCTCACAGGTTGAGGGGATCGACTATGATGAGACTTTTGCTCCTGTAGCAAGGTACTCATCTATTAAATCGATGTTGGCACTATCATCACAGATGGGTTGGAAGATCCGTCTGATGGATGTGAAAACTACATTCCTCAATGGCAAGATTGAGGAAGAGGTGTACATAGAGCAGCTAGAAGGATTTGAGACCTTCGATCTTGAGTCACATGTGTGCCAACTCAAGAGATCTTTGTACGGGTTGAAGCAAGCACCTCATGCTTGGTACACCAGGATCGATGGCTATTTCACCAGGTTGAGCTTCACAAAGAGTGAAGTGGATGTGAACCTATACCATATCATGGTAGAAGGTAAGCCATTGATAATTGTTCTTTATCTTGGTGATCTAATATTAATAGGTGATGATCAATTGATCAAGTCTTGCAAGGAGTACCTTGCAAGAGAGTTCGAGATGAAAGACATAGGTCTCATGCACTACTTTCTAGGCATGGAAGTGTGGCAAAATGATGGGTAAGTGTTTGTATCTCAAGGAAAGTATGCCAATGAGATACTCAAGGGATTGCACATGGAGAAGTGCAAGCCCATGCAGACTCCTCTAGCAGGTAACTGGAGGAAGGAGGATGCTACTTCAGGTGAAGCAGTAGCTACTACTGTGTATCTGTAGCTTGTGGGTTCATTGATGAATTTAGTGAACACATGACCATATTTGTGCTTTGCGGTGAACCAACTGAGTCAAGCTATGGTTCAACCTACCAAGCTGTTTTGGAAGGTAGCTAAGAATGTGTTGAAATACCTTAGAGGCACACCTCATTATGGATTATTGTACAAATGGATAGAGGGAGTGAAGCTTCAGGACTTCATAGATGCAGATTGGGTAGGGAGTCCATCAGATCGGAATAGCACTTCAAGAGGAATTTTCAACCTTGGTTCAGCTGCAGTTTCTTGGAACAACAGGAAAGAGAGGTCAGTTGCACTTAGCTCAGTAGAGGCTGAATACATGGCTGCAAGCCAAGCATCATGTGAGGCCATTTGGATGCAGAAAATTCTAGTTGGATTATTTGATCAGAGGTGTTATCACTTAAAACCATAGTTCACCTATGTCCAAAGATTCATATATAAATTTTTTGTTTTTGTTTAAGTCAATAGGTTTTTAGGTGTGTCACTTTGAAGTTAGATTTTCTAAAGGTATTGATGTGAGTCCTTGTAAAAAACCGTTAGATACCCTCCCTCATTATAGTTTAAAGCATGTCTTGTCTTGATTGCATCATTCTGATTTTGCGCAGTTTCGCAGCGCGATCTGATTGGCCAATTTAGCTGCGCAATCATTTTTCCACCTTTCCGCAACATATCATCTAGCAGCCATTTCGTAGCGCGGTGTGTCATTTCATAATTGTTTGCGCTACGAAATCGGGGATTCGGGGTTTTTTGCAGCATATTTTCTTGAAATGTCAAATCTCGGGAGAAGAGTCATTAGAACCGTTCATATTTTGTCAGTCGATGTATTCTCCAGGTCATGATAGAATTCATTCCGCCATCAGATTTAGGATCACGCACATGACAATTATTTTAAAGATCTTATGAGGTATGGTAGTGTCATAATGTTTATTCATGATGCATTAACGTGCCTGTTCTATGATGAGCGTTTGAAAAAACACAAAGAAGCCCGAGTTTTCATTTAAAAAGGGATCATTGCAAGCGAGCCTGCATTCCAAAGCCGAAGCTGTTTTGTAAATTGAAGTTGCTGATTAAGTTCTTTGTGTAAAGATATTCTGAGCGAGATGGAGAAAAGAGAGCATCGATCCGGAAGATGTCTGAGAACCGAGCCAGAAGGACTTGATCTTACGCTCAAAGATGAAGGTGTAGCACGAGCTTTTAAAGAGGCTGATTGCTGGAGGTTCTGCAAAAAATTGAAGGGAGGACACACAGAGGTAACTAAAGCCTTTGCATTAAATTTCACTGGCTTGAATTCTAAGGTTGCATTGCTTGAGTTCCCTGTGTCTCCGCAAGCCATTTCTGCTGTCACTGAAATTCCAAGAAGTGGACAAGAATGGTTCAAGAATTTTAAGTTTGACATGACTCCATGTAAGGAGTTTTTGAAAGATCAATATGTAAACGAGGACCTCACTAAAGCGGTGCCAAGGAATTATATAAAAGAACATTATGCTCTGCTCCTCACAGCCATCCAGAAATACCTCACATGTGAGGGAAGGTACACCAAAGTTTACTCTTATCACTTCAAACTATTGCTACATTTCACAGGGAAAGCGTCAATAGACATCCCTTTTTATTTATTCAGAAGTCTTGGTAAAATGTGCGACAAAGTTCAATTCAAAAAGGATAATTATGAAACTTCACTTTTCCACCATGGTTTAATTAAGTTGCTGGTGTTAGATAGCTTGCAAAAAATTGGTAGGGATTGGGACTCTTTCATTTTTATGTCCGGTTTCCAAAGCAAAACAGGTCTCACCCCATTGCCAGATAGGGAAAAAGAAAGAAGAATTCAAGAACCTACATTGGCTGAGCTTAAGAAGGAGGTTAAAGACCGAAAGAATCCCAAAACTAAGCCAAGGAAATCAGAGAAACCTGTGGTCATAAAAGAGACACCCAAACCATCCAAGGAGAAAATCAAACACCAGAAAGATGCATCAGGGCCAAGTGGAATTGCGCAAGTAACAAGAATCAGAACTAGAAGTCAGCTAAGCAGAGAAAAAGGAAAATCAGTAGCAGTGGAAGACAACCCTATGTCAAAGGCTAGTCTAAAGGATTTGCTAGAGGCAATTGATTTCGAACAAGCCACATCAGTGCAGATTGACCCTATGCCTATTGACCTAACCCAGTCATCCCCTGATAGCTCCAAAAAATCAAAAGCCTCAAAAAGGCTAAGGTTTGAGGAGGCTGGTAAGGAATTCATGGTCAAACCCCGAAGGCCAATCACCAGGAGACAAATCCAAGCAGCGGAGCAAATCCACAAAGATGAGGTAGCTGCCAAGGTAACAGAAACAAAAGAAATCAGACAATTGCCTAAAGCAGAGAAGACAGAGGAAATCAAAAGAACAATATATACCAGAGGACAGGCCAAAGAAATGGGAAAGCAGATAGCTCAAGCAGAAAAAGCAAAGGAAAGCAAAAAGAAAGATATGAAGAAAAAAGTTCCCATTGTCAAGGAAACTAAAACCTCATCTTCAAAAGAGAAATGGGAGGCAACTGATAAAGAAATGGCTGATTTAGAGAAAACCGTATCAGAAATTGCAGCCATGGAGAACGAACTTGCAAAACTAAAAGCTCAGTTAGGCAAGTTAACTGCTAAATAAAATTGAAAATGTTTAAGGTCAGATATTGCTCCAAGTTTTTGTTTATTTTTCTTAAGTTCATTAGTTTTTGAGGCATATGTAAAAGGAAGACTGTAATTTTGGAAAGAACAGCAGTTTCGTAGCGCGCTACGAAACTGCTGTAGGTGACTGTTTTTTAAAGAAAAATGAAATTGATGCTGAGGTCATCAAATTTTGTGAAAGAAGGCTTCGAGGATAGAAAAGAGATCATAAATGGCTGCCAAAGCATTCAAAGAATGACAGATGTAAATTTTGTAGCAAAAAGGTGAAACATTTTGGTTTTTACTAAAGTCTTCATAAAGTTACTTTATGACCGAAATATTAGGGTTTCTGGTAGGGTTACCAAAATTTTGGGTTGCACACCTGTCAATGTCCACAAAGCATCCAGATTATCAGCGATATGGTGTTATGCATGGTCATTAAGGTTATTGAACAACTTCAAGCACGTTCTTTTGAAAATAAACATGGACAAAAAGCAGGGACCGTGAAAACAGAGTATATATCTTCACCAAATGTTGAGTTAGCAGCACAATTGGAATCCAAGGCAGCCCGTTCAGTGAATGCTTCTCAAATACATTTCAGCCACTACAGGAAAAGCACAGGTGTCAAAGATCAAGAGAGGATCATGCACACGAGGAGATGGAAATAGATTTTGAATAGGAATAGGACTCTATATATTAAAAGCACAATACCTCTGTATTTAATAAGTTAGTTTAAATATAGATAAGGTAGTTAATGATAGGTTTTCGAGATCCCCTCATGCTGGAGGAGGAGTCTCAAGTAGCTTAAGTTTTGTTTTCCTATATATAGGAGGAACTCTGATGTAAATGGGGTTGGAGATTTTGATCAAAAAGACAGAGTTTTCATATTGGCTTATGTAAAGTGTTTTCACAGTAATAGAAAGTACACTGTTTCCTCCCAAGATTCATCTTGTGTTTCAAATGTTCAGAATGCATGTGGTTTGGTTTTATTCATCTTGTTTTACAGTTCACTAAACATGCAATCACTCTGAATTCATCATTGATGCTCAGACTTCCTGTGTATGTTTTGTTGAGTTGATGTCCTTCTTGGTAGATGTTTTGAACAGTGAGACATTATATGCCTTGGTTTCTATGATTCAGTAGCTGCTTGTTTACTGTAGGAATGTATGACTCCATGAGCCCAATGGGAGAAGCCTAATCTTGTTTGTTCCAACCAGCTTAAAGTTTATCTACTGTTTAAAGAGTTAGCCATCTTTCTTGTCGTAAATGCATATCAAAATCTATGAGAGAGCCCTCTCTGACTAAGGAGGCTAAACCTTAGTCTAAAGGCTGGTTTGAAACAGTTGCATGAGATCTTACTAAGTAGCAGCCCTTAGTGCATGATTTTGTGACAACAAGAGGATGGATCCAACTGTAATCTATTGCGATAATTAGAGTTGTATCAAACTCTCTGAGAATCTAGTATTTCATGATAGGTCCAAGCACATCGATATCCGGTATCATCATCTTCGAGACTGTGTGGTGAAGAGAATCATGTTGTTGCAGTATGTTTCGACCGAGGAGTAGGATGCATATATTTTAACTAAGGCATTGTCAAAATACAAATTTGAGTTCCACAGAGACAAGATCAGGGTGACAGATAATCCCTTTCTTGTTGAGAGGGAGTGTTGAAAATATCAACAAGAAATGCTAAAAATAGCATTGCTATAGATAGCATTTCAAGATATATTGCAATTTTAATTAGTCCCTAAATTAAAATTCGAATTTAGTCTCAGTTGTTGTTTGTAAAATAATTAATTAATTCATCTTGAGTTAATTAGTTGGAGAAAAACAAAAATGAAGTCTATGTGAAGACATGCAACAATTATCCCTTTGATTGAGAAAGTTATCCCTTAATTAAGGAGATCAGGATGACTTGTACTTTGAGTTGTAATTAGTTAGCTCAGTTCACTGAGTTAGGTCCAGTTAGATTAGTTCCAACAGTTTGTGGAACTGATTGTGAGTTCGGTTAGTTAATGCATGCATGCATGCAACTAGTGTACTTCAGATAACTGAATATTCTCTCATAAATAACTCATGCATGTCAATTCAGACAGAGACCCAGTTGAGATCAAAGGATGGGATAGTGTACTATCACTTGCAGGAATATTATCATGAGGATATCTCTTACATGCAGAGGGAATTATCTCCTTCAGGATTGTGCAGTTATTTCAGAGGTCAGAGTAGTGTGTGAGGGATTATTACACACAGGTGGCATCTTGAGGACCCAGGGGAAACTGCACAAGGAAATAAGAGGCTTGGAGGACTGAAGGAAGGCATATGTTTTGTTTATTCTATCTATGAGCAGCAGTGAGGGATTATACTAAGAGTTGGATAGCTTTATGTAATCCTGAGATATTTCCACTTGTATGATAATACAGATAGCAAGGTTTTTAGCTGAGGCTTTCCCCAGAGTATTCTTTTGTCTTCATGTGTGATTCATTTCTTCATTTGTTATATGTGTTCTATTTGATCTTGCTCAAAATCAATTAAGCTTCTGTAAGTTTGTTTTTAGAAGTAGATCAAGTATTTTACTTTAGTATATTGCATTATCAGGTGATCTAAAGTGAAATTTCTACATATTCATTCTTCTTATTAGAGCATTGGGCTCTTCTTTTGCCTCCTGAATCATTACAATCATAGGCTTCACATGTTGACTTGGGAACATAGCTTGAGTTCCATACACTAAGTCAAAAGGTGATTTTCCTGTGGACCTTTTTGTAGTTACTCTATCAGCCCATAGAGAAAACTTTAACTTAGAATCCCAGTCTTTCTGGTTCTTTGCAATAGTTTTCTTAAGGATCTTCATCAAAGTCGTGTTAGTAGATTCAACTAATCTATTTCCTTTTGGATGATAAGTTGTTGAATGGGATAAAGTAACATTATACCTTTTACAAAAAGCAATAAACTTACTTGAATTGAAGACTTGAGCATTATCTGTTATGATTTTGACAGGGCATCCAAATCTGCTGAAAATATTCTCCTCTAAGAACGTCATCACCACCTGGTCATTTTCCCTTTTAGTAGGTATAGCTTCTACCCACTTGGTGAAATAATCAGTAGCTGTGAGAACCCACTTATGATGTCCACTTGAAGGTGGGTTAATCTCTCCAACAAAGTCCAGACCCCATTGTCTAAATGGTTCTTCTATGAACACTGGGATCAAAGGCAAGGGAGCTAACCTCTTCTTCTCAGCAAAAAGTTGACACTTCTAACAGCTTCTGACAAACTTATATGTATCACCAAATAGAGTAGGCCAATAAAACTCTGCTTGGAGGATTTTATGTGCAGTAGCCTTCCAACTATAATTTCCTCCACATAAATTCTCATGATAACCCTTAATGGTCTCTGTAAATTCATCCTTTGTTAAACATAACAACAAAATTCCTATAGGATCCTTCCAATACAATCTACCCTCAATTATCACATATGGTTGGGATTTGATATTTAATGCTCTATACTTTGTTCTATCCAAAGATTGAGGACAGGAGACGAAACATAAATAATGGACTATGTGCTTGTACCATTCTGAACATAAAAACTTATACCTGATATTCATACCCGAGTCTAATTTTTCTTCACCTTCTTCAATTATTTCTTCATTCACAGGTGTTAGCAAGTTGATTCCAAATGCTTGAAAGTTTGACTCTATCAACATCTTTGCTAATCCTTGCCCTTTCACCAGCTTTGTGGGCTTTATGTCCAAGTCATACTCTTGGATCTTGGCTATCCATTTTCCTCTTTTTCCTTCTACATCACTCTAAAGTAAGACATCCTTTACTGCGGCATTTGGCACATAAGCAATGATCTGCGTCTGTAGTACGTAAGTCCTAAAGGCCTTTAGGGCCAAATCATATAACTATTTTAAAAGAATATTATACTTTAATTCAACATCTTTGAGAATATTGCTAAAGAAAACAACTGGTTGCTTCTTTTCTTCATCATTTTTCTACAACAAGACAACAACTATTGAATTAGGTGATGCAAATGAAAAAACTTGGAAAGGTTTTTGATAATTAGGGCTTATTAGGACTGCAACAACTTGCAATGCTTCTTTAATCCTGGAGAATGACTCTCAAGCTTCCTTGGTCCAATGCGCTTCATTCTCTTTCTTCAACATATTAGTAATTTCTTTTACAATTTCTGCATAATTGGACACAAACCTCCTTAAAAAGTTTATTTTTCCAAGAAATTTCTGAATGTCCTTCTTACCCCTGGGCAAAGGTATTTTCTACACAACTTGCACCCTTGTTGGATCTATCTTCACTCCATCTCTAAAAACAATGTGCCCCAGCAGTTTGCCCTCCTCCAGAGCAAAAATGGGCTTCTTAGGATTCAAGGAAAGCCTAGATCTTCTACATTTCTCAAAAGTCTTTTTTAGATGGTCCAGATGCTCCTCATCAGACTTAGAGAAAATAGTGATGTCAGCCAAGTATATCACTACAAATTTATGTCCCACAAAAGCAATGTCCATAGCCCTATGAAATGTAGCACCTACATTCATCAACCCAAAAGGCATTCTAGCATACATAAAGGTTCCCTAAGGAGTTGTGAATGCAACCTTTTTCTGATCTTATTTATCCACAACCACCTAGTTATACCAAGAAAACCCATCTAGCATTGACATCCTGTTGTGGTAAAAACACAACCCCCCCATTATTGATGTGTTCACTTCAATTAATGGGGACCCTTTCTATAAAAAATTTGGTTAAACATATTTTTGGATTTTTATTTAGTTGATTACCCTACGCTTTTGTTAACTTTTCGTTTCCTTTGGATTCTTGTTTTGATTGCTTTGTTAGAATCGATTTTTTATAAGTTTCCCATTGACGCTTGTTTCGCCTCATTTGGTCAACTGGTTTGAAAATGGCACTCCTTTGAAAGTCTGATTATTTATGTAGCTTGGGTTAAAAATGCATGAAATGTACAATATCGCATTTTGTAAATAAATTAGTTCAATAATGCATTCAGTTTAAATATTAACTCGTAGAGAGTTTTACTAACATTTTTCATTTTTCGGCCAAATCATTAAGTATCGAGATTTAAGAAGTTTACTCCAATTTCTAAATCAATTGTTAATCTCGAAAACCCAAAATTTTCGAAGTGGCTGTAGTTTATTTTTATTTTTACTTTTATTAAAAGTGGTTGTAGTTTATAAAATAACCCTCATAAAATAAAATCAAAATCAAAATTGATTTTTTTAATATTAAATCTCAGATTAATAAATTAATTATTATCTAAAATATAATTAATTTAATTAAACTAAAATTTAATATATAAAAAAAAATATATATCGGATCGGAAGTTTTATGGGACATATTTTAAAAACCCCCGATACATACCATGCCCCGATGCCCCTATGCGATATCGCATCGGGGACTTTGACATTGTAACACGTTTGAGAAGCCCGATACCCTCACTTCCCCCGATCGACGATAAAGCATAAGGCATAGGGCATTAAAACAAAGACAAGTTTTAGGTTTTGTGTTAGTTTGAGTTTTCTAAATCACTCATACGTATGAGTGGAGTGAATAAAAGTAGTGTAGGTTAGTATATATTTTTAATATTAGTTTATATATTAATATGTTATATGTAATATATTATATTAATTAAATTTAATTAATAATATTGATATATTATATTATTTAAATTAATATGTAATATTTAATTAATTTAATTAAAATTTAAATATCATTTAGATTAATATTGATTAGTTTTTAATTAGATTAAATTTGCTTATAAATCGCTAATTAGATATCAGTTAGTTAGATTAATAAATAGGTTATTAATAATTAGTTTAGTTTATAATTAACAATTAATTTATAATTAATTAAAATTCTAATTTAGGATTTAATTTTTAATGAGAATTTTGATTTTTAGCTCAGCAACAGAATTTCCAGATTCATACTAGATTTGATCCATCAACTTTGGAGGCTCATAGATTGAGTTATACTTGGCCAAATGAGGCCCATGACAGCTCATTGGAAAGAGAAAATCAAGGAGAACATTTTGGAGGAGGTTTCACCAACAGATTTAATCATTTATTGAGTCAAAAATCAGGCAGAAGATCAGGCTCCGAATTTTGAAAACAAAATCAATTTTCTGAGTTATTTTCTTTATTTTCATTTGTCCAAAGCCTCTTCTAAATCCAGATCCATTGGTCAATGATATTCTTTGCCAATCAAACCATCCCAGGCATCAAGAGAAGCTTTATATTTTATTTTCAATTATTTATTTAAATGGAATTTGATTGGATTTGGTTTAAATGCCAGCGATACCATGTTGATTTTATTGTTGCATTTTAATTTATTTTGATTTCTTTTTACAAGAAAACAGTGGAAGAAATATGGAGAAAAATATCTCAATCAATGAGAATGCTCCAGCAATTGAAGATCAGAGTTTTGAGCAAGTAAAATTGGATTTAGCAGATTTCTCTTCAACAAACTCTTTTCTCAAGAATTCCTTCACAAATAGTATAAGTAATAGATTGCAGAATGTAATGAGGGGCTGCTCTCCTCTGCAATTTTAGACTTCTAAAAGCACTACTGTAATTAGAATTTAGAGTTGTAGGAGGGAGGAGAGAAAATCTCAGATCTGGGGATTATTGAGGATTTTCCTTTTGTATATTGAATTATGCATGAAGGGCAAAGCTTGCACTGTTGTGGCTTTAGCTTTGAAAGTAGAAGTTCAAGCAATGTAAAGAGCTGTTGGAGACCAAGGACAGAGAAATGGATGCAATAAATTGGTATTTCTAATACTACTGTTTCAAATATCAGTTTCATTTTTATGGTAACATGAATGTCTTATTTTATTCATGTTTGTGCACTATTGTCAAATGGAGTAATATTGTCTCATATTGTTATTAGTTATCTTAATTTTTTATGAATTAAAAATTTGATTCTGAGAAGTATTTCTCATAAATCTATCTTATAAAACTGATTTTATTGAATGGGTAAATATGTTGTGAACTATTTCCATATGTCATTATTCAATATTGGATTAACTTGATTGGATAATTAAAACCATTTTGTGAACTACTTCTAAATGTTGTTTGGTTTATTATTTTAGTTAAGAGGTCTAATAGATGTGTTTTGTAACCATAATATCAGTTAATGAACTATTTCATTAACTTGATATTCATTATAAACAAGACATGTTTAAATCCCAATATTTTAATTATCTTGCTCTTAGTTGGGTTAGATCTATATCTGCCTAATTAAGATAGGATTTAGATTAGTTTCTTTTGCTTGCATTATAGAATAAACTTGCATTTAGAGTAATTTCTACATTCTTTTAAGTCCTCTCCTTAAAGAGGCAAAACTTTAAGTTGTGGCTTGACTGAACCCAAATCAGCTTAAGGGTCATTCTATTGCCTGATCAGCAAGAAGAAGTGATCTGATATCCCTGTCTATTGGTAAGTAAAGATACATCATAAACCAATAGCAATAGGGAGAAGGTAATTGGACCTAGTTAAACCAGTCGGAGCCACCACACCAAATGGAAAAGGAGCTGCTTTAAGGTCCGGACTGGGTGGTTATCCCCCATTGTTGTTGCAACGATTTTCGAGGCATCAACATTTTTGGCACTAGAAGGAGGGCCTGAGACTTTTTGTCTATTGGAGTCTTTTCAATTTTAATATTTTATTTATTGTGATGGCTCCTCTTAAACTTCCAATTTGGAGTCGTATCCATGGACGTGCATCCTCCAATACTCCACCCAAAGTGGTAAGACTCTTGTCTCAGGCAAAGTTTAATGGTAAGAGAAATTCTTCTGCTTTTAACCATGTCTTTCAATTTCTTCAAAATATTTCGAATTACGATTTTCAAGGAATTGATGAAGGCATTTTATGTAGGATTTTTACTCTCACATTTGCGGCAAAAGCCAGAAGTTGGTGTAGAACTCTTCCAGTTGCCTCAATTCACAGCTGGGATCAATTTGTTACAATTTTCATTTCTAAATTTGACGACTACGATTATGAATAGGTATGTGAAGAAATTGAATATCTACGAAGGTTTGAAAATGAGTCTGTTAATGATTTTAATATTCGATTTCATTTGAATTGCTTAAGATTTAAAGACGAAGATAAACCTACTGAAAAAGAATCATTAGATTGGTTTGAATATATTTGTTCTCTTCCAACCATTCCCAATCCATATGAAATTAATTCAAGCTTTGTTCCATCCCCTTCCAATATAAATGAGAATCCCAATTTCGATGTGCAAATAAATTGTGATGAAGTGGTTTCACAAAGCTTGGAAAATATTTCCATTCAAATGCAAGAAGACAACAACAACAATTTTGGAGAAAAAGCCGCCTTGAAATCTGAAAACTACTTTGAAGTAAATTCGGAAAATCAAATCGCAAATCAGCAAGCACAAGCAACAATCAAAGTAAATAACAAAATGCAAACTGTTGTACAAATTTCTGAATTTCTCCATGATGAGCCAATGCCAAAATCAGAGAAGCAAAGCAGCGTTCTTCAAGAAAGCATACGCACGCAAATGAATGATTTGCAATCTGAAATTTACAATGAGCATAATGCACAAGAGTTCTCAAACAGAGACAATTTTAAATGCATTGTTTCAGGTTCACATTTTTCCCTTTATCCTGATATTTTCAATGATGGTAATATTTTTCCTCTTGGTATTAATGATATTCCAGAAATTAAAGAGGATGATTTAAATGAATTACCATTAATTTTTTTTATCAAGATAAAGAAACAATAATTGATCATTCTTTTGCCATTTATGAACATGAGATTTTTGTTCCTCCTTGTTTAGATATATTGGATGAGATCGAAGGGAATTCTAGAGAATCTCGTAAGGTCATTTATGATAATTACTCTGATATTGAGGATGGTGATTTCTGTTATTCTCAAGAGAATCCTCATGATAAAATTCAAATAACATCTGAGAATGGGGAACCCTTTAATTTAGAAATTATCCCAACCAATCCTCATTTTAGAGTAGCAAATTATCTTCATGATTTTACCATTCAGGAAAACATTCCAATTTATGATTCATATCATGATCAAACTCTCATTCCTACTCATAATCATAATTCGTTTTCTAATTCACAAGTTGGAATTCAAAATTTTTCAAATTCCATAATTCTGGCCAATCCTTGTGAAAATGAAATCATTTCAAAACGATCCCAATTGTGCTGTAACATTAGTTGTAAAAATAGTGATTTCATTTTATTTTTATTTCCTCAGTTATTTTATTTAAATTTAGATTTATTTTCTGATTTTATTTTTCACATTTTTCGCTGGCATATTGAACACCTTACTATTAAACACTCAATTGATGCATTGCCCAATTGGGAAATCAAAGTTTCATATTATAATCATGAGCATCAAAAGATATTAATATTCCAATTTAAATCAATGCTAATGTTTCATCAAAAGCTTCTATCTCTTCAAAGGCAATGTCAACAAGAGAATGCATTTTTGCAATCTGGCCAGCAATTCAATTCAATTAATAATTTTCCATTTCATTTGAAAGATTTCCATCCATTTTTCATTAATTCATTTGAAAAATATTTGGAAATTTTTCTCTCAAACGAAATGGTTAATAGCTTAACATTTGTACATAACACTAACAATTTTTTCCAGGCCTTTGAATTTGAAAACTCATATCCACAATTCGGCCTATCATCTCCTCTTTTGAACATTTCCCAATCATTAATGGAAATCCATCCAGATTTTTGTGATCCAATTGGTATCGAATTGGAAAAGAAATTTCATGAGAAAGAGATTTTAAATCAGTTACTAACAATAACTGTACATTTTGATTTCATATTTAATTTTCTTAGTTTAATTAAATTTGTATTTTTATTACTAACATTTGAACTGTACATAAACACAGGAATAAAATTGAGAAAATGGCTACACTGGAAATATGACTATACCTAGTCATTTTCATGTATATGGTTAGAATAGGAGTAGAATTAATTTAGTTAATTTGTTTTATGTAGTTAATTTATTTGCAATAGTTCTGTAAATTAAAAAATAAAACAAAGCAATCAGCCTTCTCATACATGTTCAGTGGAAACATTTTTCCTTATCAAAAAAATTTAATTCTTGCTTTCCTTTTTGAAATTTCTTATAGCGATATCTCTACTCTGCCTATTTTGAATAATGTCTTGATTAAATTCAATTAAAGTTGCACTTGGTATCGATTGCCTCAAAGCCAATTTTCTTTATTTCAAGAAGCAGTGATAATCTTTGCCATTCCTTCTAAGATTTTCTTTTGAAATTTATATGGTAAGGATTTGAGGATATAAAAGCTTCATGATCCCATTATCCCATGAGATGTATGATTGACTATGATAAGCCTAATTCTAATTCAATCATTAGTCAGTCTAACTTGTCACGGTAATCATATGAAGTTCATATTATCTTCCTCGGAATTTGCCAAAAGCTGATCTTAAGGATGCCCATTTTGCCGAGTGCACACATTTAAATCTGTTTTGATATTTTTCTACAATTAGTGGCTTAATCTCATTCTAATATTTAGTTTATTATCTGATGCTATAAAACGCATCATGTTTATTTACTAAAGGCATTATTGAACAGTCACTATAACAATACAAATTTTTCTCAAGATTAATTCGGAATGAGCAGAGGTAATAAATTGTTGTTTCACTTCAAAAGGGAAGCATAGTTTCATATTTATTTCTGGTAAATTTTATATTCCACAGACATCAATAAACATATTTTATTTAGACTGATTGCCCACTCTAATTTAGAATAAATAATGAGACGATTTTGAACAAAGTTAAAATTTTAATCAAAGGAAGGATTTGAAGATTTATGAGGTAAAATCTGCAGACAATTTCCTTTCAGGTATGCATTTACAAGTTCGTTCTCATCTCTTATTACTTTATATTTTTCTTAGCTTATTTTGATTCGTGTTCTGTTTTATTTGCAGGTTTTTATTTCTTTTCAAAACTTGAAGTAAGCAGCAAAATCATTTCAAATTTGCAAACAGGTTCAGGGAAATTCAATTATGATTCATTAGAATTTAAGCATTTTTTAACTTTGCTTTTATTCACCTAGAAAACCCAATTGAAATTTCAAGGAATATCATAAGACCATTTGCATCATAAGATTTCATCGGAAGTAGTTCTTAACATTTCTTTTGATAACAAATTGTTCATCAAAGACCTTTGAGGTATTATCTTACTCATATGCCATATTGCATTTCGCATATCGGAGCTTTCCAAGTGAAGTATACTTCTATGAACATGAATCGCCGATCTCCGATAATCAACTTTACTGATATTGCGATAAACACATAATTCCGGACCCGATATGAACTTCAAATCAAGTTTAAAAAATATTGCGTCCGTTCAATCGCAATAATGGTAGGAGCATAACTTTAAAAGGACCAATGTCTCGGATCCGATATGTTATCAAATTTTCATCATAAAATTATAGGGTCCACTCTTCATCGCATATCGGCATCGCAACAATCATATTGTGTTACATCGAGTGCTTAAGATTGTCGATCGTCGATTTACGTCATCCATCGCATCGCCAATATCGCACTTGCTTCCTTGCATTTTTATTTATGGCCATATCACTATTCCAAATTTGCAATGCCTAATGTGTAATGTGCAAAATACAAATCGCGAGATACAGTGTGCGATGTGCAATTTGTGACATAACTGTCCCCGATCCCTAATATAATATTTATTTAATAATGCAATCGCTTCATTTCATTGCACATATTCTCATCACATGTTCTTAATCGACAATTTGCCATTGCAATCTCTGATACGATAGTTTCCAATGCATGCCTCTAAGCCATTAATATTTAATCAATTTATGGCATAACAACAAAAGGTGAAGTCTTGCAAATTAAACTTGAAGCATGGTGAAGAAACAAGTTATGTGAATCATCCGATACGGCGATGTGTTATTTTAAAAGCGAGCTTGGGTAACCACTATACGAAAAAAAGCAATTGATGACAAATTTGCAGCACACAAAACTCATTTCAATTTCTCATACATTTTAGTTTTAAATATTTAATTCCATAGTTAAAAATGAAATTCAAGACCTCTCTATCTTCATATTTAAATTTTATTATCTTAGATTTGGCCTTGATTCTGAACTATTTATAAAATCATGGAGTTTATATAAAACTAATAATATTTTGAGAAACAATGATTACTGCAAATTCTCATTTTCATTTCTGATGCATTTCTTTTAATTTCAATTCCCTTGAGCATTAAGCATTCCATTTTTACATTTTTCTTCTTGCTTTAGTGTAAGAAAAATAAATAATGATTTTGGGTTATATGATTTTGGTTAGTTTGACTTTTTCATGTTTTTAATGTTAATTAAAATAAGAAGTCATCTAGTTTGGAGAAACCGATACCTTTCAGGTAAGATCAAAAGCAATTATCCAATGGTAAGATTCTTATACCCACTTTCATTAATTCGTTACTTTAGTTTTAGTTTTGTTTTTTGATATAAAAAATCTGTCTTGCAGTTCTTCATTTGAAGCTTCCAATCCTTCGCCATATCATATTTTCGAACTCCATACTCTTATCCTGGCTTAATTTCAAGAAGCAGCGATAGTCTTCATCGAAATAGCTACACTAGGGAATTTCTGAACCTTTAGTTTGTTTCTTTGAGCATTCCTGTTATTAAAAAATGATCAAGACGATGCTTTGAAGCAAGAAGATTGATATCAGATAGAAAATTTTCATTGCGGCTAAATTTTATCGTCACTACTATCCAAAGCCAAAAACACTTACAATCCTGCAAGGTATGATTTTCATAAATCTCAACATAAGAAAGATTGATTACACGATTATTTTCTTTTTCTTCATATTGTCGAGACATTAGTATAAACATTCTTGTTTGAGTTTATCTTTTGAAACTTGGATTTTCTTTCATTTTTACATTTCTTCATTTTAATTTCGTTTGCTGATTTCTTTTTTTTACTTTAGCATAAGAATTCTTTTCTTTTGGTTTTCAGTTTTGATTTTGGTGACTTTGCCGTGATTTATATGGAAGGTCTTCTTGTTACCTAACTCTGGTCAGCATTCATGGAGAAAAATTGTTAATAGTTGCCTATTAGCATTTTCTTAAATCTCTTAGTAAAGTTTGATTTTATTATTATAAAAGTAAGCATATTTAAGGAAGAGATTACCAATCAAGAGAAGTTGGTAAAGTATCATAAAATCTGAAAATTTGTTTTTCATCAAATTGTAATCATTTTGAGATTTCAAAATGTTATTAAGATCTTTCAAAGTTTTATTATCAGTCAAGAAAAGTTATTTATAACCAAGTAAAGACACTTTACAACAAAGCACTTTTAACTCTGAAATTGTCATTCTTAACTCTTAAGGAGTCAATGATTCTCCCTGCCCCAAAGACTCTTATTTTTCTAGAGTATAATCCAGAAATATATTTAAACGTAAAAGATAAGAGGTCTCATCGTGAGCCTGCTTACCATGATCATAGGGGAAAAATAGGCTGACATTACCAACACTGTTAAACAAACCAGGGTAATGGCTTATGATTGCAAACAATTATAAGACAAGGGGTCTCATCATGAGCCAGATTGTTCAGTCCAATTTTAACCAGTGAATGGCATTGTTAACTATCTGGCTACCATACAAGGACAATGGCTTTTAAAGATTTACTTAAAAAATAAAATTCAAAGAAAATAAACATATATAAATGGATTTATCTCTAGATCAATAATTCTTAAACAGATGGGATTCTGAATCATTTATGATTAAAAGGCAACCTTGTCGAAACTATAGATGTTTGCTGGAAGCAGTGGCTCTACCTGTGGCAAATGAGTATATTTTAAAAGCTAAAGCTGTAAAGTGACCCCTGCTTTATCTCTACAACTAATTAACGATTGATATAGAGTTTTGAAATATTTTAATTTATGAGATATTTTAAGAAAATTTACAGTTGGATGATGATTCTGGCTTTTTATTCAGATTAATGAACCTAGTCGAACATTTCAAACATAATTCTCTCTTCTTTAATTATTTTTACTTTAATTTTAGGAAAATCTCATCCATATCAAAGAGAGATAACAAGTTCTTCTCCCGTGTGTCGCCATTGTTGTGGTAAAAACACAACCCCCCCATTATTGATGTGTTTACTTCAATTAATGGGGACCCTTTCTATAAAAAATTTGGTTAAACACCTTTTTGGATTTTTATTTAGTTGATTACCTTACGCTTTTGTTAATTTTTCATTTTCTTTGGATTCTTGTTTTGATTGCTTATTAGAATCGATTTTTTATAAGCTTCCCATTGACGCTTGTTTTGCCTTATTTGGTCACCTGGTTTGAAAATGGCACTCCTTTGAAAGTCTGATTATTTATGTAGCCTGGGTTAAAAATGCAGGAAATGTACAATATCGCATTTTGTAAATAAATTAGTTCAATAATGCATTCAGTTTAAATATTAACTCGTAGAGAGTTTTACTAACATTTTTCATTTTTTGGCCAAATCATTAAGTATCGAGATTTAAGAAGTTTACTCCAATTTCTAAATCAATTATTAATCTCGAAAACCCAAAGTTTTCGAAGTGGCTGTAGTTTATTTTTATTTTTACTTTTATTAAAAGTGGCTATAATTTATAAAATAACCCTGATAAAATAAAATCAAAATCAAAATTGATTTTTAATATTAAATCTCAGATTAATTAAATTAATTATTATCTAAAATATAATTAATTTAATTAAACTAAAATTTAATATATAAAAAAAAATATATATCGGATCGGAAGTTTTATGGGACATATTTTAAAAACCCCCGATACATACCATGCCCCGATGCCCCTATGCGATATCGCATCGGGGACTTTGACATTGTAACACGTTTGAGAAGCCCGATACCCTCACTTCCCCCGATCGACGATAAAGCATAAGGCATAGGGCATTAAAACAAAGACAAGTTTTAGGTTTTGTGTTAGTTTGAGTTTTCTAAATCACTCATACGTATGAGTGGAGTGAATAAAAGTAGTGTAGGTTAGTATATATTTTTAATATTAGTTTATATATTAATATGTTATATGTAATATATTATATTAATTAAATATTACATATAATATGTAATATATATTATTATTTAAATTAATATGTAATATTTAATTAATTTAATTAAAATTTAAATATCATTTAGATTAATATTGATTAGTTTTTAATTAGATTAAATTTGCTTATAAATCGCTAATTAGATATCAGTTAGTTAGATTAATAAATAGGTTATTAATAATTAGTTTAGTTTATAATTAACAATTAATTTATAATTAATTAAAATTCTAATTTAGGATTTAATTTTTAATGAGAATTTTGATTTTTAGCTCAGCAATAGAATTTCCAGATTCATACCAGATTTGATCCATCAACTTTGGAGGCTCATAGATTGAGTTATACTTGGTCAAATGAGGCCCAGGACGGCTCATTGGAAAGAGAAAACCAAGGAGAACATTTTGGAGGAGGTTTCACCAACAGATTTAATCATTTATTGAGTCAAAAATCAGGCAAAAGATCAGGCTCCGAATTTTGAAAACAAAATCAATTTCCTGAGTTATTTTCTTTATTTTCATTTGTCCAAAGCCTCTTCTAAATGCAGATCCATTGGTCAATGATATTCTTTGCCAATCAAACCATCCCAGACATCAAGAGAAGCTTTATATTTTATTTTCAATTATTTATTTAAATGGAATTTGATTGGATTTGATTTAAATGCCAACGATACCATGTTGATTTTATTGTTGCATTTTAATTTATTTTGATTTCTTTTTGCAGGAAAACAGTGGAAGAAATATGGAGAAAAAGATCTCAATCAATGAGAATGCTCCAACAATTGAAGATCAGAGTTTTGAGCAAGTAAAATTGGATTTAGCAGATTTCTCTTCAACAAACTCTTTTCTCAAGAATTCCTTCACAAATAGTATAAGTAATAGATTGCAGAATGTAATGAGGGGCTGCTCTCCTCTGCAATTTTAGACTTCTAAAAGCACTACTATAATTAGAATTTAGAGTTGTAGGAGGGAGGAGAGAAAATCTCAGATCTGGGGATTATTGAGGATTTTCCCTTTGTATATTGAATTATGCATGAAGGGTAAAGCTTGCACTATTGTGGCTTTAGCTTTGAAAGTAGAAGTTCAAGCAATGTAAAGAGCTGTTGGAGACCAAGGATAGAGAAATGGATGCAATAAATTGGTATTTCTAATACTACTATTTCAAATATCAGTTTCATTTTTATGGTAACATGAATGTCTTATTCTATTCATGTTTGTGCACTATTTTCAACATGAGTAATTTGTCTCAATATTGTTATTAGGTATCTTTGTTTTTATGAATTAAAATCTGATTTCTGAGTAACTATTTACTCATAAATCTGTGTTATAAAACTGATTTATTGAATGGTAATGTGTTGTGAACTATTTCCATATGTCATTATTCAATTATTGGATTTACTGATTTGATAATTAATAACATTTTGTGAACTACTTCCTGAATGTTGTTGGTTTATTATTTCAGTTAAGAGGTCTCAATAGGATGTGTTTTGGTAACAATAATATCAGTTAATTATCTTGCTCTTAGTTGGGTTAGATCTATATCTGCCTAATTAAGATAGGATTTAGATTAGTTTCTTTTGCTTGCATTATGGAATAAGCTTGCATTTAAAGTAATTTCTACATTCTTTTAAGTCCTCTCCTTAAAGAGGCAAAACTTTAAGCTGTGGCTTGGCTGAACCCAAATCAGCTTAAGGGTCATTCTATTGCCTGATCAACAAGAAGAAGTGATCTGATATCCCTGTCTATTGGTAGGTAAAGATACATCATAAACCAATAGCAATAGGGAGAAGGTAACTGGACCTAGTTAAATCAGTCGGAGCCACCACACCAAACGGAAAAGGAGCTGCTTTAAGGTTCGGACCGGGTGGTTATCCCCCATTGTTGTTGCAGCGATTTTCGAGGCATCAACACATCCTAAATGATCATGTTACCTTATGTAGCACATGATCCATTTTAGGTAACATATAGTTATATTTCAAGGAAGCCCTGTTGAGATTTCTAAAGTCTACACATAACCTTATCTCCCCATTCTTCTTCCTTATAGGCACTAAATTGGCCACCCAGTTAGAGTACTTGTGTGGAACTATTGTTTTGGCATCAAGCAACTTTTTTACTTCTTTCTCAATCGATGGTAAAAGGAGAGGATTTATCTTCCTAAGTTTTTACTTAAATGGTTTAATCCCCTCTTTCAAGGGAATCTTGTACTGAATAATACTTACATCATATGCTTTAAGATCCTCATAGGACCAAGCAAAAAACATCAACATAGTCCTTGAAAATTTTAAGATATCTCTCCTTATAATTAGGTGGAACTCCATTGAATAATTTGACTAATGTGGGCTCCTCTTGGGTTCCAATATTGTAATCTTGAATATGCTCATCCCGTGGTATTTTCTGTGAACTAACTGTAGAAATTCCCACTGTAGATCAACAAATTATGCAATATACTAAAGCAAAATAAAAGATCTACTTCTGCAACAAACTTTGCGGAAGCTTAATCAAATATGAGCAAGATCAATGAGAACACATATAACTGAGAATGAGAAATCAATCACACATAACACAGAAGAAGTAATCTAGAGAAAGCCTCAACCTAAAACCCCAATCTCTATATTATCATACAAGTGGAAATATGTTTAAGTTACAAAAATGTAGGTTTTAACCCCATATAGAAATTACCTGCATACAAATTCTAAAACACAGAAAATAAACAATGCGAGAGCATAACAAATAAAACACATATACACAAAGATTTTCCCATAGACCCCAAAACCAGGACTACCAGCTTGATTTTTCATTATGTTCCTTTCAATGTTATAATACATATTTATATATGTCGAAGCATCCAATACCATGGATCGAAAAACCATCGTGTCCAATACCATGGACCGAAAACCATCACATCCAAAAAACATGTGCGAAAATCATGCACAAAAACATAGGTGGGTCTGCCCAACCTAACATAGGGTCCAATACCAAAATTTTCTAGGGTGCTGCCTCGGACCCCATAAAGTGGGGTTATGGGTACACCTCAAACCCCCTGTGAGACCCCCCCCTCCCCCCGCTACACAATCGGTGCAACCAAGGGGGGCTTCGCCCTCCCTCTAACCCGCCAATTAACTACGTGGGCTAGTCATGGAAAGAATATAATGCAACCCAACATTCTCCCACTTGTTGTTTTGTTTCCACAGGGGGCCATAAGAGATATTAGTCATTTTTCCAGCCCTAAAATGCCCATTGTCTCTCTACACCAACAGAAATTCTCAGAGCTCACAGATTTTGTCAATGCATCTATAGTATTCTTTAAAGTGTCCACCTTTACCAGCAACACCTTTTTGTCTTCTATCATATCCCTCACAAAGTGATACTGAACATCAATGTGATTTGTATTTGAATGATATGCAGGGTTTTTTGCCAAGAAAATTACACTTTGGCTATCACAGTCTATCCTTATAACTTCCTGTACTAACCCTATACTTGAGCACAATCTCTGCAACCAAACTACTTCCTTGCTTGCATAAGTAGCTACCATGTATTCTACCTTTGTAGTTGATAGTGCCACTATAGATTGTTTCTTACTCATCCAACTGACTGCACCTCCAAATAGGTTAAACACATACCCACTTGTAGATCTTCTCT
>APFE031018314.1:88589-111140 GCA_000404065.3 Pinus taeda
TCATGAGAAATTAGTCAGTTACGACTACCTCTCATGGAAATGGTCATACGTTTGAATGACTTACTTAACGCAGTTGAATCCCAAAAATGATATCTAATATAATGCACTGCGTAATCCCCCATACTTAAAAATAAGTTAAAATGTTTTCCTTTTGACCCAACACAACTCCTATAGTTTAATTTAATGCATCTGTCAAATTTTGGAAGGGGAGGTCCCAATTTGGACCTCTCTATACTGGGGTTGAGGAGAGTTTTTCCTTGATTATATTAAAAGCATTTTGACATTCATTATTCCAGTAGAACTCTACCTCTTTAGTAAACAATTTAAATAGGGGTTGAGCTATAAATTTCTATAAATCATTGGTAGTAGCCAAATAGAATATAAAACCCTGGACTCCTTTATGATTCGTTGGGGATGGAATTTTGACAATTACCTCTACTCTAACAAGTTCTACATGTATTCATGTAGAAAACACATAATAACCTAATAACATTCTTAGAGTCATGATCATAAAACGTTTTTCAGTACTTAATGCAAGATTTGTCTCCCTACATCTTTTAAAGACTTTGTCAAGATTGACTAAAGCTTCATCAAAATAATCACATATCACAATAAAGTCATCCATATATATTTCCATACAATCTTGTAACAAATAAGAAAAACCACCAATTATTGATCATCCGAATGTAGTTGGTACATTGCATAAAATTAAAGGGTAGAATCTTGTAAGTGTATGTCCACCATGGACATGTAAAAGTTGTGTTGTGATAGTGTTCCAAGGAAATTTGAATCTGATTGTATTTGTTGAAACAATTGAAGAAATAAAATTGTTTCTTTCAAACTAATGTTTCCAAAACCAAGTCAAGAAAGATAGGGAGAAATGATATTTTATAATAGCCTTGATTAAATCCCCCTATTCTACATAAACCTGCCATTTTGTTCTTTCTCAGAATAATCACTAATGGGGATACCCACTTGTTGTTCAAAATGGAATAACTAAATCCAACATTCAAGAGTTTATGCAGTTCAATCTTTACTGTTTCTCTTAGAGTTGGGTTCATTCTTCTATGTGGATGTCTCACAAGAGTGGTGTCCTTTTGAATTTAAATATGATGGATGCATGTATCCAAATCAATGCCTTTCATGTTGATATATTCCCATGCAAAGATATCAGGAAAAATTATTAAACGTTGCACTAATTTTTCTTCTTATTCACTATCTAAAGAAGTATTTATATTTAATACTTTTTGAGGATTTTTTTTGACAATTTTATGACCAATTCGAATATTGGATGTGTAGGGAATGCTAGTGACAAGGCAAAGGATAATTCTTCTTTAGTGTAGTTTTCTTGAAAATCTCGTTCAAGGAGACAACCAATGGATAGTTGAGTGCAATATGATGAGTCCCCCCCCCAAAATATTGTGGGAAATATGGGTTAGTAAGATGATGATTGATCAGATTTCAGTCAATATTTTCCTTAAAACTCATGGCTTGTGAAATAGTCAAACCAAGTTGAATAATTTCACCATTTTCCTCATCAAGCCATGGTGTGCATTCAAGTTCAACTACTAGTCTAACAAGTGGGTATAAGGCAATTTGTTTCGTCTTAGTGCCATGTATATTTTCCATATTCTTGGACCTATAGTTGATGAAAGCATTGGTTGTGGCTAACCAAGGTCTGCCAATGATTGGGGGGTTCCCTCCCAAATTAAAATTTGGTTATATGACATAGAAATATGTTAGGTGTTTCCATGAGCTTAGTGAAACAATAACATATTATAAAAATCCCTCTCATTTGAGTTTATACCAATTAATTAATTCAAACACAATGCGTGTAGAGAGGAGATTATGAAGTCCTAATTGAGTCAAAGTATCTAGTGTCATCATGTTTATGGCTACACCCAAGTTGATTAGGGTGTTTGTAATGTGAGTTTTGTTGATGATGACTATAACTATAGGATTGCTAGGGTCCATATATTTTTCTATAGCAACTTCTGTGGACATGAGGGTTGCTAATTTCCCTACAACTTGAATGGTTGTGGGTTCCCTTTTTCATCTACTTTGGTTTTTAATGAATAGATCCCTAACCATTTTAGTGTAAATAGGTATTCCTTTATTACTTGTCATAGAGATACTTTAATGTAGATATTTTCAGTTCAGATACCAATTCAAATTTAGAGGGTATAATTTTTTTCTAATGAAAAACTCTCAGGAAAAGGAGGATGATTGGACTATGGTAATTGTTCCTTCTAAGTAAAGTTATGTGGTTATTTAAGCTTGAGAATAAATTTGAAATTTAGTCTGATACTGGGGCTATAATTTATCAAATTCAGACTTGGAAGGAGTTTCATCCTCTTCATTTTCTTTAATGATCCATGAGGATTTTGGGTGAAGAACCCTCCCTAACCTTAGCTGAATTTCTTACAATGAAACTTGTGTGATAAGATATGTAGGGAAGGTTTTTGGATCATTTCCATGAACATCCTGAACTATCTTATTGTTGTTAGGATTCATAATGGGTTGTGTAGGAATTTGGGTTGGTTGTGGAGGGTTCTAAAGATCAAGTGAATTGGAGTTGTTGTGGTTGGTTAAAATTTTGTTGAAGAGCTTGCAGATTGTAAGCAGGATAAATGGAGGTAGTCATGCCATCATAAGGTGGACCACACCAAATTTACTACTAAACTTGTTGGGGTTGAGGAAACCAAGGTTTCCATGCCACATGGTGTAGAAGTGTTCCACATATAATTACAAAAATAAGGAAATTGAGGTGTGGGGCTTTGATCCATACCTCAATTTCAATGTTGCCATGGTTTCTGAGGTGCCATTGCATATCTTGAACTTGAAGTTTCATGATCTCCTCGATATACTACTTTGATTCATAGCAAGGAAGGGTAATATTTTGTAGCAAGACATTATTCACATATGGCATAGATTTCAACACTATCTAGAGGGTATCTCCTTCGAGGATGCTTATCTCGACATCTTGGACAAAATATGGTGAAATCGTTTTATGACTCCTAATTCTTTCTATCTTGCAAGGCATATAATTGTGCACCTATTGCTGGCCACAACCCCCTAATGTTTTGTCACACAAAATATGGGGACCCTCTATTTTAGTTTTTGAAAAACTCCCTTCTTTAATAGCTTTTTTTATGGTTTTTCTGATCTTTATCGCTTGGCTTTGGACTTTCGATCATGTTGGTTCTGATCATGTACACCCTTCGTTTGACACTTTTGGATTATTCACACCTTTTCACTATCTTTCGTGTTCATGAAAACATTTTTGTATTGGTCACAAAAAGGCATTGTGGCACCTCTAGTTGCCACATCAACTTATATTTGGCATTTGATTTCACTAGTTAACTTTCCCTCTAGATAATTTAGCATATTACTTCATATTCCATGTTTGGTCATACTAGTTGTTTGTTGCTTGATCTTCCTCCACCGCTTAATGCATATTTGCATTAAAGATATTAGTTGCTTCCATACTAATTATAAATAAATATCATAATAACACAATGTAAATAAGACATAAACTATATTAAATTTCACATATATTGTAAATACATTTTCTATATTTTTATATATTGTTCTTTTAATTTTTAATTTTATTTTTATCATTAATTAATATATTTATATTTTATTGAATAAATAATTCACTTCTTTATTGTAATTAATTACTGTTACCATACCAAATATATATAACAAAACATAAAACACGTGAACATACTATATCATAAAATCATTTAAACTCACATGTTATCATCAACAACAAAAATAAACATAAGTATTGAACAAATGGAAATATTTGGATCATAAATGTAAAGAATTTTGACCATACCATATTCATGTCAAAAGCGTGGTTCATGTCACCTTGTGGTAAACTATGAAAAATTTAATGACTAACAACTTGACCTTCGCAAACAAATGTCATATTTGGAAGGGACACATCACTTAAATATTAAAATTCAAACGTTAAAAGTATCAGAGTTTCGATGAACATGTAATGCTTTGTTTTTGGTCGAAATTTTTTTTGGTGGAAATCACTGATGTGTCAAGTTAGGAAAACTAATTTCACTCAACACACATGACGATGCCTTTACAACAACAACCACACAATCATGGCTTCTTGCCAAAATATTTATAAACAATGAGAAATTATAACAAATATTTATAAACAATGAGAAATGAGAAATTATAACAAGGTATTACTATGGGATAATTTTTTTGGAGTAATAATGAATTACATTTAGTTTGAAAAGTGTAGATTAATTTTTTATGTGATTTTTATTGAAAAATTTTGTTATAAGTAAAATTTCAACATAAATCACATATAAAAAGACTTTTGTTGACGCAACCATTTAAACACAAATCATATATAGTAATACATAATAATTAATACAAAATAAAATCTAAAATTAAAAATAAAGTTAAATATGTGATCTACCGATTCGGCCATTTAAGCATGCAGCCAGAACCCTTAGCCAAAACTCCAATATGTCACCGAACAACCATGCAATGAGATCGAAGGTCCGACCACGTGGATTTTTTTTTCCTTTAGACGTGAATTCAAATCAAACACATCACTAAGCATTAAAAGGATTTGTTAATATGGGATAACCGATATATATTCTACCATAAAATTCGCCTACCAAGTCTCAATATGAGAGGGACACAAAGCATTAATTTATGAAGGATTATCATCTTTTCCTCACCAAGCGCTAAGCAACCCAATCGACTTAGGACAAAAACGTTACACCCAAATCGCTGAAATCCTTTCCAGTTTTTAGATTTATATCATAATTCGTTTAATTAATCAATGTTTGCATAGATTTTGAAATGCATTTAATTTTGGAAATGGCATTGCACTTTTGAAAGCGATTTTATTAAAAATCAAATCTGGTCCTAACACTCTCATTTGTAATAGGAGTTGTCTATAATGCGATTTTTTGGAGATTCCGGTGACGGAATCCGGTGGAAGAAATGAGGTTAAATCTTGATTTTTAGCAGTTAAAATGGTTTTTAACTAACTATTATGGATTCAGTCGCCTGAAAAACCCTGGGAGCATTGATTTGTGCAGAAACTAGCTATCAAACTTGGGATTCCAATGAATTGCTACCGGATTTTGACCAGAAAAATCCGCCGGAAAGGCTTTCAAAAAGTCGCATTATAGACTACTGCTTTGTAATAATTTGTTTTTGGCATTGTTTAATAAATTTTCATTCTAGTGTATTATTGCCATGAATATAAAATTATTATGATTGTTATATTTTTATTATTAGTTTTAATTTTTATTTCTAAACAGTTTATTTCACTTTTATATTTCATTTTTATATCTAACACTAGTGTTTGTTGTAATATGCTATTGGAGCTTTGCATGGTCTATCTCTAAGAGGTTGAGCGAGATTGAAATCATCATTAATTCATTGAAGTATACATGTGATAGATGTTTTTTTACTATTCATTTTTAGGTATATTTTTGCTTTTATTTGTATTAGTTAAAGTGAACTATTTCTTTTAATTAATACAAATTATATGATGAATTTTGCTTAATATGAATCTAGGCTTGTAAGTGAAAAGGCTTTAATAACTATTTATTAAAGCAAATTCATATACATAGTTGTTTTAACCATTTTAGAATTTACAAACTATTTTGGAATTCATAATTGAATATTAATTTTGGATTCAATTCCTGTTTTACTTTATTTGTTTTTGGATTGGGAAAGGGCTATCCCTTTTCAATTCGAGATAGGATTTTTTGCTTTTTAGATTAGTTTTGCATCTACATCACAACTTTACATCAAGTCCTCTTTCAATAGAGGTGAACATCTTGATTTCTTGATTCTCAGGATTGAGCCCTTATATCAATCAACCTTTTGATTGATCCCAATCTCTATTAGAATCACTAAAAAGATCAATCAAAAGGAACTCTCTTATATTGTAAAAACATTCATATATAAACTAACACTATTAATATCGACATTTTGTAACATTAATTTATAGGATTAATTTTAATCTTCAAATTAGAATTAGAATTACTAATCTTCTTCACATAGATTGATATTGCAATTTAATTATAATAAAAGTATTAGAATATAGTAGTGTTAAAATCAAAATTAGTTGTATTATTAAATACATTTATGTAAAAAAAAAAACAGAATAGGTAGATAGTTGTATTTACTTTATAGAATTAAAGTAGGTATTTAGTGTCATTAAATTATATCTTACATAATTAAGTAGTTTAGTGATAGAATAGTTTAGTATTACATTTATTTAATATTGTTTCTTAGATTTAATATAGGATTTATATTAGCATAATAATAAAGATCTAATATAGCTAGTATGATATTAAAGATTACATTAGATTTATAAATTAACATAACCTTACATTAACACATACATATTTATATTAAATTAGATTAATGAATAATATAAATTTAGTATTAGGATAACATTAACATAGTTTTACTTCAAGATTAAAAACTAATATTAACCTAACATAATATAGGGTTTATATTAACATTAGTATTAGAGTAATATTAACACCTAATTATCATAGTACTGTGTAGGATTAAGGATTAATATTAACTTAACATCATAGAGGTTAGTTAGGTTAGAGTAGGTTAGGTTAACTTTAATGTAGAACTTAGTTGTGGTTTGGCTGAGCCCTAAATCAGCTTAAGGATCACTTTCTTTCTTGAGCTCAACAAGACGGTTGATCTGATATCTCTTATCTATTGGAAACTATTAGACACACCATAAGCCAACAAAGATAGAGAGAAGGTAACTGGACCAGATTTAGCCAGTTGGAACCACAATTCCAAACGGAAAAGGATCTACTCAAAGGTCCTGACTAGGTGGTTTTCCCCCAATGTTGAGGCAGACATTTTGAGCCTACAATAGAACCCAAAGTGCTAATAATTCTAGTTTTAAAATCCTCAAACAAATTACCAATTTTAGCCTTCGTGACACTTGTTTTTACTCCTACAATAAATCTTGCAAATCTGGAAGAGGTGTCTCTGAAGCTTTCACTACTTTTTTAGTTCCCTCTCGAGTATTATTTGCATAATTCACATATATCTTCATACTTTTGTTGGAAAATGTCCCATGATCCCATTAAATTTAATACCTTTATGCATTCATCCCTTATTCCTTTTAGCAAGATTGTTATCTTTGCTTCATCCCTAAGTTAATTCTAATTCAAACTTTGCAGCTTTTACTGAAAGCATTCTACATAGTCCTCCAAGTGCTTATCCTCTTTTTACATCATCTTGAAGATCCATTTTATTTCCTACCCTTACAATAGTATTCATATTTCTTCAGTAACTCTCTTTCCATTCCATCCCAAGTTTGAATACTACTTCCCTTAAGGTCCATGAACTAACAGAGGGCTACCTCTTTCAAAGTGGCAAGAAACAATTTCAAATTTTGAGCATTTGTTCAATAATCATAAGTGATGTAGAGTATATTGGAGTCACATAAGAATTCATCAGGATACTCACTTGTCAAACCATGAAATTTTAGTAGAGTATATGATCCAGGTGGATATTGGTGGCCACCCTCTAATTCCACTTGGACCCCCACCATTGTTTCTTTCAGTTTTCTAGTTTCCTTAATTGTAGCACAATTTACTATTTTTAGCAGTTTTTCAAGTCCTAAACTTCCAGAGTCATTTTGAGGCCCTAAACGACATTTTTTTGGCAATCTACCGCTAGAAACTTTTTATAAGTTATTTTTTTCATCGTATTCCTAGAAGATATGTTTCCAAAGGGGCATCATGTGCATCAAACAGAGATAATATGATCAAATCATGACCCCAGGAAGTTGGTTGGCCAACTAACCCCAACGGGGCCCATAAACTCTTGATGTTACATCTCCTCAAGTTAGGGTTTTGGTTGTTTATGGTTTTCTCTTATTGTTCAATAATAAAAAGTCCCTTGAGCCTCATTTTAATGTAGTTCAGAGGCATGTAGCCGACACATCTCTCCTCAGAGATAAGCTACAATCGCCCGAGCTAGTTTATTTCCATTTCTATTTTTAAGAACATTTCAGTATTTTATATTAATGAAATGAAGTATTAATTCTGCTGCATCTCTGTATTTATGGTTATCTCTATAAGTTGTTGTGTTCTTGTTTAAATTTGGATGAGTGGTATAAGGACGATCTTCTCTTTCTTTATTTTTCTTTGCATGTCCCCAATAAGGTCGAGATATAAGGAGTTATTGCTTGAACTGGTCGAACCTTTGCAAGACCATCCTCGCAAATCTCGACGACCTCCCATGGCGGATGAAAAGAAATATGAGGGGGAAGGAGATCATATCAAAATATTGCTCGAAGAAGCCCTCGAGCGACAATGGAACACGATGATTGACAACTTTCCCCAGATCCTTTAGCGGTTACCTAGGGGCGACACATCTAATAGCTATTCTGGAAATGCCACACCCTTTAAGTTACAAGTTAACTTTGAAATCCGCATATTCGAGTCTCAGATAGATGTAGATGTCATAGATAAATGGTTAAATTTGCTAGAAGGGTATTTTTTTGTTCATGATTTTTCTAGTTGGGAAAAGATTACTTTTGCTCTTCTCAAAGCAACACCCCACGTCAAGGATTGGTGGGAAACCTACTGTGAGTAAAAGAATGAAAGTACAAATTCACTGTTTTCAGTCGCTTCCTCTCGGAATTCATTCTGGGATGCCATCAAGGAGAATTACTACCCTGTCGGGAGCTACGAGGACAAACACACAAAGTGGAACACGCTATGGCAGGGAAGGGACCAAGATGTGTTGGAGTTTACCAATGTTTTTCATACACTTTGCATGAAGTTGGGTATCAAGGATTATGAGAAACATTTGGTACCCAAGTATCGTGACTGCCTACATAGATACATCCAGGATGAGATGGAGTTCCTGGACATCTCCTCGCTCGGGACAGAATACCGATGCACTGTCAAGATTGAGCAGAATTTTGAACAAAAGAAGTGAGACTTTGGATCTATGAATCCAAAGAACAAAGGACAAAGCCAAGGTGAGGTGACACAAGACAACCCATCGAAGCCGCAAGAAAAGAACAACACCACGAAGTCAAAGAAGGACATAGGAAAGTGGTGTGAGTTCCACAAGAGCCCCACTCACAACAGAAGTGAGTGTCGAGCCACGCAGTCGCTGATGGCTGAGTTGAAGGCTTCAGAATCAGATGCATGTTGTGATCCTGAGTCAGAACCTAACAAGAGGAATGAAAAAGGGAAGTAGATCATTGATGTGGAGCCCAGTGCCATTGTTGCAACTACTAAGATCCAGAAGAATGAGCTTGAAGGTCCAGAGGGGGGGAGCATCTTTCCCACTCACAAATGTGGGTGAAGGGTTCGCTGTTGCAATTCATTGTTGAAAGTGGGAGCCAAAAGAACCTCATTTCAATAGAGGTTGTGAAGCGGCTGGGACTACTGACCATAACACACCCATAACCATACAACATCGAGTGGCTTCACCAAGGACGATATCTCTAAGTCTGCCAGCAGTGTTGCCTTCCCTATAACATCAAGCCCTTCACAGATGAGGTATTGTGTGATGTTGCACCTCTTTATGTTTGTGATGTATTATTATGGCAACCATACTTGTGGAAGCGACATGATGTGTACGATTCAAGGCCTCACACTATTATTATTTCTTTTTGTAATACATTATACAGGATACCAGAGGTAGCCCCACTTATCACCACTTCTTTGATCTGTGCTAAGAAAGGTAGTAAGATCATCTCTTAGACTAAGAAATTTATTTTCTTTCTGGTTTGCTCTAAAAGTAAGGGGAAGATCATAGCCACATCCATGGCCCTCGGGAAGGGTTCCTCCACGTAGAAGAAGCAAGTGGATACGATCATGAAAGGATATAGGGACATCTTCTCCTCACTGACAGGGGTACTGTTACATTGCCAGGTCAAGCATTCATTCGATCTGACTCTCGGAGCACCTCTACCCAACGGGACGATATATCACCGCTCCATTCTGGAAAATTCCAAGTACAAGAAGTGACATGATCAACATCAGGTGTCACACAAGTTTCAAGTGGGCGAAAAAGTTTGGCTGCATTTCAGAAAGAATGCCTTAGCAGAGCCCATTAGAAGCTCAAACCACTCTGATATGGTCCTTACACCATTAACAAATATGTGGGAAACACTATTTTGGAGCACAAAATTACCCCACTCCTTGGCTTTCACTGAGTGTTCAATGTGGACCGTCCTCAACCATGCTTCCCACCATTACTGGACACATCAAAGATTGGAGAATAGCTCACCAGGGACCAAGCTTAGCAGAAGTTTCCCCATCACATGGAGGCAATCGATGCAATGGGGACCACTGCTTCCTAAGGGGGTAGGAGTGATCCAGGTGGATATTGGTGGCCACTTGCCAATTCCACTTGGACCCCCACCATTGTTTCTTTCAGTTTTTTAGTTTCCTTAATTGTAGCAAAGTTTACTATTTTTAGCAGTTTTTCAGGTCCTAAACTTCTAGAGCCATTTTGAGGCCCTAAATGACATTTTTTTGGCAATCTACCTCTGGTACCTCTTGATAAGTCATTTTTTTCATCGTAGTCCTGGGAGATATCTTTCCAACGGGGCATCATGTGCGTCAAACGGAGATAATATGACCAAGTCACGATCCCAGGAAGTTGGCTACACAACTAACCCCAACAAGGCCCATAAAGTCTTGGTGTTACATCTCCTCAGGTTAGGATTTTGGTTGTTTAGTGTTTTCTCTTATTGTTAAAGAATAAAAAGGCCCTTGAGCCTCATTGTAACACAATTCAGAGGAATGCGGCCGAGACATCTCTCCTAAGAGATAAGCTACCATCATCTGAGCTAGCTTATTTCCATTTCTATTTGTAAGAATATTTCAATATTTTATATTAATGAAATTAAGTATTATTTATACTGCATCTCTGTATTTATGGTTATCTCTTTATGTTGTTGCATTCCTGTTTAAATTTGGATAAGTGGTATAAGGACGGTCTGCTCTTTCTCTATTTTTCTTTACATGTCCCTAACGAGGTCGAGATATAAGGAGTTAGGACTTGAACTAATCAAACCTTTGCAAGAGCAGCCTCGCAAATCTCAACAAAATCCCATGGCAGATGAAAAGAAAGATGAGGGGGTAGGAGATCCTATCAAAATATTTCTTGAAGAAGCCCTTGTGCGATAAAGGAATGCTATGATTGACAACTTTGCTGATATCCTTCAACAGTTACCTAGGGGTGACACATCTAATAGCTACTCTAGAAATGCCACACCCTTTACGTTACAAGCTAATTTTGAAATCCCCATATTCAAGGGCCAGATAGATGCAGGTGTCATAGATAAATGGTTAAATCTGCTAGAAGGGTATTTTTTTGTTCATGATTTTTCTAGCTGGGAAAAGATTACTTTCGCTCTTCTCAAAGTAGCCCCCCACGTCAAGGACTGGTGGGAAACCTACTACTAGTAGAAGGATGAATGTATGAACTCACTATTTTTGTCCGCTCCCACTTGGAATTCATTCTGGGACACCATCAAGGAGCAATACTACCCTGTCAGGAGCTACGAGGACATATACAAAAAGTGGACCACGCTGTGGCAGTGAAGGGACCCAGATGTGCTGGAGTTTACCAATGTTTTTCATACACTTCACACGAAGTTGGGTATCAAGGATTTTGAGAAACATTTGATATTAAAGTACCATGAATGCCTACATAGATACATCCAAGACGAGATGGAGTTCTTGGACATCTCCTTGCTCGACACGGAATATCGATATGTTGTCAAGATTGAGCAGAATTTTAAATAAAATAAGTGAGATTTTAGATCTATGAATCTGAAGAACAAAGGACAAAGCCAAGGTGTGGTGACCCAAGAGAACCCGTCGAAGCCGCAAGAAAAGAACAACACCACAAAGTCAAAGAAGGATATAGGAAAGTGGTGTGAGTTCCATAAGAGCCCCACTCACAACACAAGTGAGTGTTGGGCCAAGCAGTCGTTGGTGTCTGAGTTGAAGGCTTCAGAATTAGATGCATGTTCTGACCTTGAGTCAAAACTCGACAAGAGGAATGAAAAAGGGAAGTAGATCATTGTTGCAGAGCCCATTGCCACTGTTGCCACTACTAAGATCCAGAAGAATGAGCCCGAAGATCCAGAGGAGGGGGAGCATCTTTCCCACTCACAGAAGTGGGTGAAGGGTGAAGGGTTTTCCATTGTAATTCATTGTTGAAAGTGGGAGCCAAAAGAACCTCATTTTAGCAGAGGTCGTGAAGCAGCTGGGACTACCGACCATAACACACGTGCAACCATGCAACATTAGGTGGCTTCACCAAGGATGATATCTCTGAGTTTGCCAGCAGTGTCACCTTCCTTACAGCATCAATCCCTTCACAGATGAGGTATTGTGTGATGTTGCACCTCTTTATGTTTGTGATGTATTATTAGGGCAACCATACTTGTGGAAGCGACATAATGTATATGAGTCAAGGCCTCACACTATTATTATTTCTTTTTGTAATACATTATATAGGATACCGGAGGTAGCCCCACCTACCACCACTTCTTTGATCTATGCTAAGAAAGGTAGTAAGATCATCTCCTAGACTAGGAAATTTATTTTCTTTCTGGTTCGCTCTCAAAGTAAGGGGAAGATGGTAGCCACATCCATGGCCCTCGGGAAGGGTTCCTCCATGCAGAAGAAGTAGGTGGATATGATCGTGAAAGGGTATAGGGACACCTTCTCCTCACCAACAAGGGTACTGTTACACTGCCTGGTCAAACATTCATTTGATCTGACTCTCGGAGCACCTCTACCCAATGGGCCAATATATCGCTGCTCCATTCTAGAAAATGCCAAGTATAAGTAGCGACATGATCAACATCAGGTGTCACACAAGTTTCAAGTGGGTGACAAAGTTTGGTTGCATTTGCAAAAATAATGCCTTACCAGAGCCCATAGGAAGCTCAAAACACTCTGATATGGTCCTTACACCATTAACAAAGATGTGCGAAACAATGTTTTGGAGCACAAAATTCCCCCATTCCTTGGCTTTCACTTAGTCTTCAATGTGGACCACCCTCGACCATGCTTCCCACCATTACTAAACACATAAGAGATTGCAGAACAACTCACCAGGGACTAAGTTCAGCAGAAGTTTCCCCATCTCATGGAGGCACTCAACGCAATGGGGACCATTGATTCTTAAGGGGGGAGGAGTGATCCAGGTGGATATTGGTGGCCACCCACCAATTCCACTTGGACCCCCACCATTGTTTCTTTTAGTTTTTCAGTTTCTTAATTATAGCACAATTTACTATTTTTAGTAGTTTTTCGGGTCCTAAACTTCCGAAGCTGTTTTGAGGCCCTAAATGATGTTTTTTTGGAAATCGACCATCAGTGACATTGAAAAATTCATTTTTTTTGTCGTATTCATCAAAGATATATTTCTAATGGTATATCATGCGCGTCAAACAGAAATAATATGACCAAGTCATGACCCTGGGAAGTTGGTTGCCAACTAACCCCAACAGGGCCCATAAACTCTTGGTGTTACATCTCCTTGGGTTAGGGTTTTGTTGTTTAGGTTTTTCTCTTATTTTTCAATAATAAAAAGGCCCTTGAGCCTAATTGTAACATAATCCAGAGGAATGTAGCTGACACATCTCTCCTCAGAGATAAGCTACCATCGACTGAGTTAGTTTATTTCCATTTGTATTTGTAAGCATATTTCAGTATTTTACATTAATGAAATGAAGTATTATTTCTATTGCATATATGTATTTATGGTTATCTCTATAATTTGTTGCATTCGTGTTTAAATTCGGATCAGTAGATGGGGGAATGTTCTTCATTAGTGGTACTCCACTAGGATCTTTGATAGGGAAATCAAAGGTTATCATTCCTTCATAGTTAGAGCATGTTACTTCCTTCTATACCATTTTTTGCCACAAAAGAAGAGGTTGTTCTACATATTCTTCTAGAGGATATTTTACTCTCTCTGCCTTTTCCATTGAAGTTCCTCCTCTATATTTTCTTGGCAGTGGGCTAGTAGGATGGATGGTGCTCATCACATCATTGAATGGGGTGACAAGTTTTACTTTATTATGATGATCCAGGTGGATATTGGTGGCCACCTGCTTATTCCACTTGGACCCCCAACACTATTTCCTTTGAATTTCCTAATTTCTAGCAAAATTTATTATTTTTGGATTTTTTTTGGATCTTGAACTTCTAGTGCCATTTTGAGGCTCTAAGAGACATTTTTTCTGGAAAACGGGAAAATCCATAATATGTGGTAGGGGTATGTAGCCGAAAGTTATTTTCCTCAGATAGATATTTTGAATGAGGTATCACGCACATCAAATGGAGATCATACACTAAATTTATGACCCTGGGAAGTAGATGTACCAACTAACCCCAACGGGGCCCACAAACTTTTGGTGCTTCATCTTCTAGGGTTAGGTTTTTGGATGTTTAGGGTTTTCTATTGTTTCTTAATAATAAAAAGACATTTAAGCCTCATTGTAACACAATTAATAAGGCATTTAGTCATCACATCTCTTCTTAGAGATAAGCTAGCATTACCCGAGCTAGTTTATTTCCCTTATGTATGTAAACAATTTTCAACATTTGATATTTTATTAATTGGAATTTTGTTTCATTGTATCTCTGTGTTTTGGTTTGAATATGTATTTCATTTTTTTTCTGCATAAATCTAAATGAATGGCATTATATTGGTCTTCCCTTTATCTATTTTTTTGTGCATGTCCCCAACAAGGTCAGTGTATAAGGAGTTGGGACTTGAATTGGTTGAACCCTTGCAAGACTGACCTCACCAACTGTAACAAACTCCCATGGTGGAAGAAAAGAAATATTAGGGAGTAGGAGATCCTTTCAAAATATTTCTTAAATAATCCCTCGAGGGACAAAGGAATGAGATGATGGACAATTTTTCCCAGATCCTTTGGTGGGTATCAACGAGTGAAACATCTTCATTCAACAATCACTTTGCAGGTGGTACCACCTTCAAGGTACAAGTTAACTTTGACATCCTTATATTTGAAGGCCAAATAGACACATATGCCCTAGATAGATGGTTAAATATGTTGGAAGGATATTTTTCTATCCATAATTTTTCCAATAGGGAAAAAAAATACTTTTTTCACTCCTCAAAGCCACCCCCCATGCCAAGGACTAGTGGGAAACTTACTCTAAGTAGCAAGATGAGGAGAAACCCTCACTATTTTCAGTCACTCCCTCTTGGAATTATTTTTGAGATGCCATCAAAGAAAAATATTACCCTGCCATAAGCTCTAAATATAAGCACAAGGGATCTCACTACGATAGGGAAGGGACCAAGATGTGTTAGAGTTCACAAATGTTTTCTGTACCCTACGTATGAAGTTGGGTATTGAATATTTTGAGTGACATATGATACTCAAGTATCATGGCTATTGATACAAATAAATCCAAGAAGAAATGGAGTTCTTGGACATCTCCTCGCTTAGTGCAACATACTGATACACAATGAGGATTAAGAAAAAATTTAAACAGAAGAAGCGGGACTTTGGATTTACGAATCTGAAGCAAGGGAAAGACACATCTAAATTGATGAAAAAAAAAGATAAAGCAAAGGTGGAGTATTCCATGAAAACCCATCAAATCCAGAAGCAAAGAATAACACCACGAAGGAAAAGGACACCAAAAAGTGGTGTGAGTTCCATAAGAGCCCCACACACAATAAAAATGAGTGTTGCGCTAAGTAGTCACTAGTGGATGAGCTAAAATATTCAGATTTATATGTATGTTTCGGCTCTGAGTCAAAGACTGACAAGGGGAACAATAAGGGGAAGCAGATTATTGATGCAGAACCTAGTGGAACCATTTCCACCACTAAGGTCAAGGATATTGAGCTCAAAGATCCAGAGGAGGGTGAACATCTCTTCCACCCAAAAATGTGGGTGAAGGGTTCGCCATGGCAGTTCATTGTCAACAACAAAAGTCAAAAGAACCACATCTTAATTGAAGCTGTGAAATGGTTACACCTATCGACAACACCACACCCACAACCGTGCACCATCGGGTGGCTCCACCAAGGGCAAGATCTCTATGTCATCCAGTAGTGTTTCCTACCCTATAATATCATGAATGAGGTATTGTGTGATGTTTCTCGCCTTGAAGTTTGTGATGTATTGTTAGTCCAATTGTACTTGTTGAAGCATCATGTTGTGTATGAATCTAGGTCTTACACTATATTTATTAATTTGGGCAATAAGTTATACAAGATATCAGAGGTAGCCTCATATACTTCCATTTCTTTGATATTTTCTAAGCAATGTAGTAATATTATCTCTCAGATAGGCAAATTTATTTTATTTTTTATTTTCTCTTAAGGTTAGGGGAAAATCATGGCCACATCCATAGCCACCGGGAAGGGTTCCTCCATGTAGCAGAAGTAGGTGGATAAGGTCATGGAAGAATACAGGGACATCTTCTCCTCACCCACACGGAGACCTTTTCATTTTCAGGTCAAGCATTCAGTCGATCTATCTATAGGAGCACCTCTACCCAATGGGACAATATACCATCAATTTCTTATTGGAAACAAAGAAAACAAATGATGTATCTAAGAGTTTCTATAGAAAAAGCACATATGACCAAGTTCCTCACATTGTGGGAGCCTAATTATACTCATACATAAGAAGGATGGGACATAGAGACTCTACATTGATTATCGGGCATTGAATAAAATCATTGTCAAGAATAGGTATCCAATCTCATTGATTGATGACCTTCTTGAATATCGCAAGGGGGCCAAGTACTCCAACAAGATTTATTTGTAGCTCGACTATCACCAAGTTCCAGTAGACCCATAGATGTATAGAAGATCACCTTCAAATCCAAGGAGGGAATTTTTGAGTGGTTGGTCATGCCCTTTGGGTTGACAAATGATCCTGAAACTTTTATGAGGCTAATGGATGACATCTTATGGCTCTTCACCAACTCATTTGTGGTTGTATATCTGGATGACATCGTCATCTTCAACAAGAGTTGGGAAGAGTGCTTACAACATATTTGGCAGGTCATTCAAACCCTATGACAACACAAACTATGTGCTAAGTTGGATAAATGCACCTTTGGCATGAACCAGGTCTTATATATGGGTTACATCATTGATAAGAAAGGTGTGCATGTGGATCTAGATAAGATCCAAGGCATTTGGGATTGGCAAACATCAACCACTCTAATAGAGATTTTCAACTTTTTAGGGCTTTCCAATTTCTATCGAAGGCTCACGTTGGTATTCTCTCATATCACTTGGCCTTTGAGAAAAGTTACTAAGGGAAAAGTGAAATCAAAGCTTTTTTGGTCCAAATCCCAATAGAAGGCATTCTTGAGTTGAAGGACCACCTTTTCTCTACACCAATACTCACCTTGCTAGACCTACAACAACCATTTGAAATTGACACAAATGCCTTTGATTACGCCATTGCTGCAATTCTCACCTCACAAGGGAATCTGTTGGCCTATCACAATGCAACACTCTTTGATACAATTCAAAATTACCCAACTTACAATAAAGAGATGTATTCCATCGTGCAAGATTATTGATAGTGGAAATAGTACATTATGGGAAGGAGATGATCATTCAAAAATATCATCAACCCCTTTAGTTTTTACAAACACAAAGGAAGTTGCAGAACGATCACCATAAAAAATGGTACACATACTTGCAAAAATTTCATATGAAAATTAAGTACAAGAAGGGAAACACCAATAATGTTGTAGATTGCCTAAGTCAGCCACCAATTGTGGCACTTAACACTGTTCTCAACTCTTCTGGGCACAAGACTTTTGGATGGCCAAAAAATTACAAAAATGATCCAGAATTTTCCACTACATACCAGATGTTGATGGATGGCAAGGACGTTCTAGAATTCCACCTCCACGACATACTATTATGCCACTTGGGAGGGCCTTTTTGTTCCTTCAAGAGAGCGAGCCAATATTATTTGGGAGGCATAATACATTCAAGTCATAGGATACTTTAGCATAGAGAATATAGTGGCAATACTATAAAAGTATTTTTATTGTGCTAATCTCTGACAAGACGTTGGAAAATATATTAGATCCTACATTACTTGTGCCATTGCCAAGCCAATCATTAAGAGAATCAAGGCTTGTATACTCCTCTTCCTACACCTAGCTAGCCCTGGGAATCCATCTCCATAAACTATATGTTTGGCCTTCCTTCTACCAAGCATGGTAATGACTGTGTATTTGTGGTTGTTGATCGATTTTCTAAGATGGTTGCATTGATGGATTGCAAGAAGAGAAACACAACGTAAGACACTGCAAACTCTTCTTCAAATGAGTGTGGGTACATTTTGGGATCCCACATACCATTATATCATATTATGATAGAAGGTTCTTGAATGAATTTTGGTCAAGCCTTTGGTAATTTTTGGACACTAAGCTCACCAAGTCGACTACATTCCATCCTTAGATTGATGGCTAGATAGAGGATGTCAAAAAGATGATAGTGCACATACTACACATGTACAACTCGAAGCATTTGTGAATATGGGATAAAAGTCTTCCCTATGTGAAACAAAACTATAAGAGAGCTCTACATAGCTCAACTAGACACAAACCCTTGTAAGTAGGCATGGGATTTCAAACCATTATGTCTCATTGATGTTGCAATGCCTCTTGTGACTACACAAACAAAATCGTTCAAAAGTATGCTTGTATCTCACTCACAAATTCAGAAACTCGGGAAACAAATGCGCAAAAACTGATATTGTATTTCATAATAAAACAAGGTACAAAGTATCAAAGTATTAGAGTATCAAAGCTATCAACCTTTTACTATATGGAATTCCCTTTCTCTTGGCATGAAAACCTTATATAATTACATAGGACGGTACAGACAAATTGGTCCATTCTGAATTTTCTAAAGATGAACAAGAAAATACATGTTCAAATTTTAGATGAAGAAACAAATGAAACACAGTGCCAATTTAGGCATTGGTTTCAATTTCATGACCAAAGGTTTGAACTTGTAATGCCCTTGCATGCTACAGGAATGAATGAATAGTTTACTAGGAACAATGTCCTTATTTCTCAAACCTTGACAAAATTGGATAGTGTTTATCCATATGTACACTTTTCTCTACAAAATCTATGTCCTTAAATTGGTTCAAAGACTTGGCGAATACTCTAATCGTCAAGGTGGTTACATGACCTATTTTTCATGTTATAGGAAATCCGAGTAACTTCATCAACTTAAGTATTTTGCACATGTATTGTTCATTAAACAAAGAGAATGCAACACTTAGGCCTAAATAGTTACCTTTTGACCAAAATTACATTTGAGGGAAAAATAATGTAAAATAGGTATCACTATGCGGTAAAGGAAGGTTAAAATAAAATGTAGATAAGTATTATGAGATCCTATAAACTATACCAAAAATATAGAAACAAGGGCTCTACAAACTACATAAAACTAAGTTCTTTCCATAATTCCTTATATGCTTCAATATTTTTTGCAGGCTTTACCATTGAATAATGAATTTCCTAAGGAATTCCTACTAGTTTGTCTAGGACAACTATTTGATCTCTCATACTTTTTGTAAGCACGTTGTAAGGCCTATGTATCTAATAGTGCATGTTGTAGAAGATACATCTTTGTAACTACAACATCCAACTATCATTTATTTTAGTTTCTCATATATGGGTATGAGAATATGCTTATGGATATCATGAATATGTTGGAAGTGAGTTGCACTTGCAAATTTTAATAGTTGAGAAGTTTACACTCATTTGACACATAACCTATTAGAGTCAATGATCTATGAAGAATAAACTCTAGTTTTATCTTTCCATCTGTAGAAAATTGTTTCAATGACATAGAATGGAGATTTGACCCATGATTATATTATTTTTCTCTTACCTAGAAAGTTTTTTTTTTTTTTTTTAAGATATGTGTAATGAAAACATACAAATATATTTTCTAGCGGGTTAAATGGTTCTTCTAGTGTTCATATTGTTATCATATATTGACAGACCATTTTGAATGTTGTCTATATTTTTCCAAGGAACTAGAATATTTGTGTTCTTTTTACCACTCTATAAAGGATATGTTTTTTAAGGGATAGAGATCTAATTGGTTATTTGGTTCAGTCACATGAGTTTATGCATGAAAATCCCATCCTACCATGTCACTTCTTCCATTGGTAGGTTCTTCCATTTTATGATGTACTCAATGATTGATCAATTTATCAATTGCTTAGTCCTTGTTTCCAATATTGTTTCTAGTTTTAACATTATTTTCCCTTTTTCATTAATCTGTGGTAAAATAGTTTGGATTGGGATCTTGTCACCCGGATTACCTTATTTAAGTAAGAAAAATGGAAGACTAGATGTACATATGAAGATGGAGGCGACTCCAGTTTGTAATCCATATCTCCAATCCTCTACAACACCTTATAGGGGCCATAATACCTTGGTACTAATTTATTGTCCTTCATTTGTTGCTTGAGGGACATCTATCTATATGTTTGTGATATAAAAAACACACAATCCACCACTCCAAATTATCTTTCACTGTGATATTAATTTTATTTTTGTTTCATCCTATTTTGTACCATAAGAAAGTTGTCCTTAAATAGTTTGATAACCTCTTGTTGGTGTTGTGCATGGTCCCTTTATAGTATATTTCGAGGATTATGTGATGAATGGAGGATGATATCCATTAAATGCCATAAATGGTGACATTTTTTTTGAATTAATGAAGGTTGTGTTGTGACACTATTCTTCCAAGTGCAACCATTTGATCCATTACTTTTTTTTATCAGATGCAAAGCAATGTAGATATCCTTGTAAACATTTATTCATAATCTCAGTTATACCATCAGTTTGAGGATGGTAATATGATTTGTAAGCCAACTAAGTACCCAAACAGGAAAATAATTTAGTCCAGAAATTTCCAATGAAAATTGGATCTTTTTCATTTACAATAATCTTTGGTATTCCATGTAGCTTTTGAATTGTTTCCATAAATGATTCTCTCACTATACTTGATTTAAAGATATGATAAAGAGAGCCAAAATGGGTATACTTTTTCACTCAATTTCCCATTACCATAATGACACCCTTTCCTTAAGATTTGGGTAAACCTATAATAAAATCCTTTGAAACTTCTTCCCAATGTTGGCTTATTACACATTCCATTACAATTTTTTTCACATCTACTTTAAGAAATTTCCAAAAAAATCCATTCTTTTTCTCATGTTATGCCTTCAAGAACCCTTAATGTCCTATAGGAGAAGGGTGTAATTCCAAAATGACCTTTTGCTTGAGCTCATAATTCTTACATAAGTATAAGTTTCCTTGATACCATAACAAATCATTTTTCCACATAAATTTTCCTACTGCAAAAAGTCCTAATGTATTTGTTGAATGATACTTTTTACCTTCTCATATTTTTTCCATTATACCCTTTCTTTTTCCACCCAGTGAAATTGTGAAATGGAAATAGAACACAGTAGTCCCTTTGTGTCTTCCTCTTTCCTTAGAGTGCATTTGCCAAAATATATATATATATATATATATATATATATAATATATATATATATATATATATATATATATATATATAATATTTTTTTTTTTTTTATTTTTATTTTATTTATTTATTTATTTATTTATTTATTTTATTTATTTATATATTTTTTTTTTTTTATTTTATTTTTTATTTTTTTTCGCTTTTTTAGAATAGTTTCAAAGTCACAAAAAAAACATATTTGGGACCCATTTTTGTCACTTTTCCGAAGATAATATTTTCTCCAAGTACTTCAAACTATCACGACCTTTTTTTTTACTTTGACGTGTATTCCTATTAGGTATGGGTGCAATTTCTTAACAACATGCAAAATGGCCAAAATTTATTTTTCATAGATGGGTTTGAGTAATTTATTTCCTTTAATTTCACTACTTTGAAATGCAAGGGGCCTTCCTTCTTGCATTAAAATGAACCAATTCCATGGCATAATGAATCACACTCTATAATTAAGGCTTTTGTTAAGTTAGCTGTAACTAAGAAAAGAGTTGTACACATAGCCTCTTTAAGTTCTTTAAAAGCTTTCGTTGCTTCTTTAGTCCAAGAAAATGCTTCCTTATTCAATAATTTTGTTAGATATGCTACTATCTAACCATATTTCTTGAAAAAAATTGTAGGAATATCCTATCAATCCTAAGAATCCCTTTTGTTTATTCAAGGTATTAGGGATTTTCCCTCCCCTCACAACTTTGATTTTGTTAGGATCCACCTTGACACCCTCGTGTGATACACTATGTCCCAAATATTCCACTTCTTAAACCATAAAGGCGCACTTGGAAGGATTTATATATATTTGTTGCTCTTCTAATGGTGTTAAAATGTTGTGTATGCTCTTCCCAATATTTATAGTTGATTAATATGTGATAAAAAAAATGTTGTGTGTGGAGCATGATTGTTCATAGGTCTTTGTTTAAGCCGGAT